>CAUYSK010046520.1:0-32923 GCA_963575035.1 Avahi laniger
GCTTGTATGTCTTTATCTCCCCAACGACACCTGTCCTTAGCTCAGAGCTGCCAGTAGCTGTAGACGGAGATGTCTTAGCACGTCTCTGCTCATTTAACGTAAATCTTCTGAGCCTTCTCTTGTAGGGCCTGCAGGTATTTCTTGTTAACCAGGGTGTCAGGGGACACATAAGCATGGCTCTTTCTCAGTGTCATCTCTGGAAGCATCAGACTGTCCTCGACCTCACGCAGAAAGGGATGCTCTTTCCAAGCCACTGTTCAGGACTTCACGGAGGCGGATTTTTCAGCAATGAGCTGAGAGATGGGAGTCCACGCCACGGGCCTCTTCTACACTGTGACAGAATACGTTTTTCTTTTTTGCTCTGGTCCCTTCTGTGTAGGAATTTTTTCCCTGGTTTGCTTTCTAACCTCATAAGTGGCTGTTCTAGGTTGAATCACGTCCCTTTTCCAAATTGATACGTTGAAGCCCTGACCCCCAGTACCTCGGAATGTGATCTTATCTGGAAGTAGGGTGGCTAAAGATATAATTAACTAAGATGAAGTCATTAGGGTGGGCCCTGACCTAGCATGACTGGTGCCCTTATAAATAGGTAAAATTTGGACAAAGACACACAGGGAAAAAGCATCCTGAGAAGATGAAGGCAGCGACCAGGGGGATGTGTCTACAAGCCAAGCACCCCCATGGATGGTCAGCAAACCACCAGAAGCCAGAGAGAGAGATCTGGGATAGGTTCTTTCTCACGACCCTCAGGAGGAACCAGCCCTGCCCACTCCTTGACCTTGAACTTCTGGCCTCCCAGACGATGAGACAGTACATTTCCGTCGTTCAAGGTGCCTGGTCTGTGGTGCGTGGTACCGTCCAGCCGCGCGGATGAATCTGGTGGCACTGACCTGTGCGCTCCGTGTCCTGTCTGCAGCTTGCAGGGAGCAGACGAGTGAGAGAGAAAGGAGGGCGCAGGGCTGGGGCCTCTTTGGAAGGGCAGCCTTGGGTCTGAGCAGGGGTCCTTGGACGTCCTGCCAGTCGTCTGGTGCCTGCCACGAGAGGATCGGTGGAGCGTGTCTCCAAGCCACCTCCCTGTCCCGGTCCCTCCCCAGGGACCCAGCCTTTCCCTCCAGATAGGGCCGGCTAGAGAAGTACCGTTGCGATCACACCGTGCAAGTTGCCCTCCTTCCCTTCCTGCTTGGTCTCTCCCCTCCCCCCTGTCTCCACGTGCCCAGCCTTCTCCAAAGAGGGGGGACCATCTGGTTAGTCCTTGTTTACTGCACACCCTGCCAGTTTGCGCTTATTAATCATATTTACCCAAGTATCTTAATTACTCCCTGTCTAGCAACTTGCTCTGCACTCAGCTGTTGACCTCTCTTTTTTTATTCCTTTCTATCATTAATCACAGGAGCAGTGTGGGTAGAGGAATTCCTGCAGCTTAGATTTCGCTGGCACGGTTACCACTCCCAGAGAGGAGCGGCTGGAGTTCACGGCTGGTTCCTGACAAACTTCCTAATTAATCTGCTAAAGATCAGAGGAGGACTAATGGGAGCTGAAGCCTGTGTGCCGAGACCACCCCTCCGCCCTTGCCCTTTGTGTGTGCCCGTGCGTGTGCCCGTGTGTGTGTGCGTGTGTGTGTCTGTGTGTGCCCGTGTGTGTGTGTGTGTGTGCCCGTGCGTGTGCCCGTGTGTGTGTGTGCGTGTGTGTGTGTGTGTGTGTCTGTGTGTGCGCGCGTGTGTGTGCGCGTGTGTGTGTGCGTGTGTGTGTGTGTGCGCGTGCGTGTGTGTCTGTGTGCGCGCGCGCGTGTGTGTGTGCGTGTGTGTGTCTGTGTGTGCGCGTGCGCGAGAGCGTGTGCGCGTGCGGTGCTGAGCTTGGCAGGAGGGAGATGGCCTCGCTTGCAATTCAGCACGATTCATTCCTGCTGCTGCTGCTGCCACCTACCTTCCCTGTTTTGGGAGGAGGAATTTTCTCCTCTTTGCTTAGAAGTTCGAGAGAGTCACCCATGCCTTCTTCCCCAGTGGAATAAAATACCTTCCAACCAACTTTCCCGAGGAACACAGGACCTGACATTCGGGTTGGTGCAGGCAGGCGTTCTCTGTTGTATGCAGAGTGGATTAAAGTTTTCCCTTCTGGAACCAAAGGTCGGTGGGCTCTCAGAAGCAGAAGATGCTCCAGGGTACAGGACAACCCAAGACGGCCCCGGGTGACATTGACGGACGACGCAGAAACATTGACTGCACGATGTTTTCGGAGGTGTCCGGACTTGGCAGACAGACCCGCACGGAAGAGCCGCAGAGCTGGGGACGCTGGGCTGGGGGAGGAAGTGCTTTCTACCCAGCCTTGCCCGTGCCTGATGCTATGGGACCTCGCAGGGTTACCCTGTGCTCCACTCACCCCTGTCCCTCTCCCTCAGCAGAAGGCAGGGAGCGGGGAGCAGGGAGCAAGGGCTGCGCCTTCTTTCTTTCTGCCGGGCCTGAATCCGCAGGCTGAGAGACACCGTTAAGGAGGATAATTTGTTGATCCAGGCTCTCTTTGCGTCTCGGTGCAGAGTGGCATCGTTTTCTTTATGACCTCGTAAAGTCACAGCCGAGAGGCCGATTTGGAAAACAAACTGCCTCAGGTTGACAGATAATTAGATACAGGGGACATATTATATGCCTTTGCATATAAATGTGCTCCGAGGCGTGTTGGTTCATCTGAAGTTGAGGTTAAAGGCGCGCCAGGTATTCCTGACACATCAGGATGTGTATTTTCATACAGTCGCGGGCGCCGTGTTGGTTTTATGGCCCTTTCATCCTGGCGCTGACTGATGGGGTGCGAGCGCAGCCCGGCTTAGAAGAAAGGCACCACGCTCGTCCTGAGCCTCTTGGTGGTTTTTGTTTTGTGCCCCTCCTCTTCCGTTGGTTCTGGGAAGGGGACTGTTCTTTGGGTCCAGTGTTCCGCAGTGAATGACTAATGGCCTGGGTAGGAGAGACAAAGGCTTGTTTTTATTTTCTTGTTTTCTTCTTATTTTGGTCTCTAACAGGCCCAGTTAATTCAGTTATAACATGGGGCCTTACAAGCCTGAGTGGGATTCTGTATCCAGGGCGAGGAAAGGGATGGAAGGAGATGTTTTCCAGAAGGTTCTATGGACCGTGGGGTTGCCAGTGGATGGCTGCAGGCTGTCCAACACTGGCAGTTTGCCTCTGTCATAAATGTTGGCCTTACAAGGGTGTCTCCCCCGGCCCTGGACCCCGCTCTGGGGGAAGCAGCACTTGAGCCCTGGGCAAACCAGAGGAGAGGAGGGAGGGCTTTGCTTTCCCTCGTGGCTGCAGATGCTCTGGGCTGGGAAACGTCTCTTCAAACACAAAGTTCCAGTTAAATTCATCCACACTAAAATGTAAAGAGCTTAATGTAATACCCTTTGGGAGTAATTTCGATTTGAAAATGGCATTACAGCTTGTGGCTAAAAGAATGGGCTTAGTGGTTAGTCATCTTCTGTCTGGGCAAGTCGCTTAATCTCTTTGAGTCTGTTTCTTCATCTTAAAATATGAATAAAAACGTAGTGCCCACCTTATAATGTTGAGAAGATTAACTTAGATAAAACATGTAGCACAGCGCTTCCCCCGTGGTAAGTGTTTAATAAATGTTAATTGTTTTTAAAAATGACGATTAGCAGAGCTGATCTCAATAAAACATGGTTGGAGGAGGAAATGGCTCAACCCCCGGGAAGGAGCCAGCCTGGTGGGGAGCGGTGTGCCAAGGTGAGTGTCCCGCGGCGGCTGCCAGGCGTCAGGGTCATGCTCTGCTGTTCATGGCCCGTGCGGTCTTGAGCACTGTGTTCCCGCTGAACCAGCCGTGGTGTCCTCACCCGTAAAATGGGGGCCTTCTAAGGGTCTGCCACGCCACCCTCTGCTCCGTGACACGTGGCCCATGAGGTGTGTTCCCTCTGGCCTTCCCCACCAGGCCACTGGGCAGGCCACCTGGCTGTCATCCTGCCTCTGGGATAGGGACGCACTGTTTTCCAGGCCAGATTGGAGGGGGCCTATTGGGGAGATGGCTGAACAATTCTCTGCTTGAAATTACCCTCCTCTTTAGATCTTGCTATGGCCCTGTGAAGAAAGCTGAGGGTCGGGGCAGAGTGAGAGAGAGAGAGAGAGAGAGAGAGAGAGAGAGAGAGAAGGAAAAAGGAAAGGGAAAGGTAATAAACCCTAGACCCCAACCCTAAGCCCCGTTGAAGGAGATGATATAAACAGAGTTGCTGTCTCTTTGATGAGTTAAATCCTCTGTTAATTAGAACGCATCGATTTAAGGGTTGTCCAAGCACATAGTCCTGTTCCCCTTCCCGGGAAGTTATGGCCGAGGGAGGAGGCAGGGGAGGCATTGTTTTCTGTGTCTCGCCTGATTGCTGGCTGCTTTCTCACCGGGCTTCATTAATTACCCCGGAACACGGTCACTCAGTTTTCTTCAACATGTACCATTTTCCTTTCAGCGGGATCCTGGCGGTAGGACTGCACGGGAGCTCTCCGGACATGGGACTGTTGAACCTCACTGTCTCCTGAGGGACCTCCCCATCCCTCCAACATCCCCCACTCGTGTCCAGGTCTGGATTGACCCAACATCAAATGGACTCTTCTCATGTAAGGTCATGAAAACCTTAAAAGAGTGAAGGTCTCTGACTTCCCATCGGGACAGCCCTTTCTCTGGCAGCCTTGGTTGTCTGCAGCGGTGCCTTGGGCGGGCTGGCAGCATCCGAGTGAACCATTCCTATATCTTGGGCCAAGCTCTTTCTGGTCCCAGGAGTCTGGGGCTCTGGCTGACTGGTCTGGAGCAGCTGGACCCTTTCCAGAAAGGGTGAAGCTATTTAATGCATCATCCACAGGCCTGGAAAGAGAGTCTAGATGGAGTGTTCCTGAGTACTAGCACCTTGGTATTTCAAAATACAAGACTAATGAGTGGAAATAATTTGGAGGAAAAAAGACACTGCAAAACTGTGACTTGTTTTTTCATCATCAGTGCAAGCTAAGTTTGCATTGGTGATTATATGCAATGGTCCCGGTGCTTCGTGTGCAATTAAGTAAGAACTGAGCTATTAGCCAAGCTAGTCCAGGGGTCAGGGTGTGAACACCTGTGGAGGAACCTCAAATCCTGGCCCAGGGAGCCTTGAACGAAAACCAGCAAGGAGACTCACCTTCACTTTGCCCCTTAGCTCACACCAGTCCCATCGCTCAGTGGAAAGGAGTGTGTTCTCAGGGGACACAGGACATGGGGCGTGGGTTTCTTTATAGCTCAACTTTCGGAGACAGCTGAGTTACAAACACACGACACAAAGTCTGTAGGAAAAGTCTCTCAGATCGAGCCTTTCATATCACAGGTCTTGCTGAAAATCCTGGCACAGGTGAATAAACAAGGGGGCTCTGATGTACACAGATACCCTCTCTGATGTCTCCACACACAATCACATGCAGCGATAGCAGGTGCCAATACTGAAAATGCCTTTCTGGAGTGGCCCCGGAGCGAACCCTTGGCAGCTTAGCAACAGCTTTGCGTGAGGAAAGACTTTGCTGGACTTGGGGAAGAACAGACTCAAACCGAGAGCCCTGCGTTGAGCGTGTTCAAAGGGACAGGCCCCACTGACTTGCCCCGCAGTGAGGGGACCTGCCCCGCCCCTGCCCTGGCTCTCGGGCTGCGAGTTGTCATGACTGCCGGGGGATAAGCTCCGCCTGGGTCAGGCGGTCACAGGCTAGAGCCCCTCTGTCTTCACCACCGTCCTCCCTCGGGGTCCAGCAGGAGGGAGAACGTGCCCTCTCTCCTCTCTCGGTCTCCATACCCAGCGGATGGGCAGGGGAGACACAGGTCACAGTTTTCTTAGCAGGCTGGGGCTCTGGGTGAGCAAGAAGGGATGAGGGGAAAAGACAGAGAAGACATAAAGCAAGAAAAAAATAGAAAAAAGATAAAATAACAGGAAATAAAGATGGCAAAGACAAAGAGAGACCAACAAGGACCAAAGAGAGGAGAGAGAAGAGAAACAACAAAGAAATTCCCAAAAAGGAAGAAAGTGCACCAGGCCAGGAGGGGAAGAGGGTCCCGGAGAGAAGAGTGAAGGAGGAGCCCCAGAGGGGACAGTGACAGGAGTCAGAGCAGAGAGCAGAGTGGAGGGGAGACACCCAGGAGGTGGCGGAAGGAAAAAAAAAAGGGAGGGAAGAGGGAGAGGAGAGGAAGGCGAGGAAGAGGAGGGAGCAGGCACAGGGTGGGGAGGAAGGGAGCGAGAGAGCCTGAGCCTGCGGATTACTGCGTGTTTGTCATCTGGAATGGTGTAAGCTGTAGGTACAGCGACTCCCGCCCGTGATTTATGGTCGCTGTCAGGCAGGGCCCGCGCTTTGTCTGGCGTAGCGTGGAGGATGAATGCGCTGCTGTCATCCCGGCCTGGCCGGCCTCTCTCTCTCTCTGCTCCCAGCGCTCGCTCCCCATTTCACGCCAGCGAACATAAACAATCTTTTGTAAACCTGACAGTCACACTTGCTTCTTTGGAAACATAAAGCAGAAATGTATGACTTGGCTTTCATTACCCAATTTCCTACGCTGTATAAAAACACTCAGGAAAGACATGTAAGTGGTCACGAAACCTGGGAAATTGGAAGTGTCCTGCAGGAGGGGAAAAAAAAGGGTTGAGGGGGAGGAGGAGGGGGCGCGGGGCTGGGGAGCTGGCGGGAGAGGAGATGATGTGTCTGACTCTGCCACATCCTTTCCAGAAAACGCTGCTGATAAACGGGGCCAGGCAGACACATAATTATATTACATTTCTGAATAATAGACATTTCCTGCCTGAAGTGTTGCTTTTTTTTTTTTTTCCCTTCTTCTCCTTTTAACCCAGAGTGCAGTAATGAAACAGTCTTGAGATCAAAGCTGGCTGATAGTGTGGCTTTGTTTTTTTTCTTCCTTTTTCTGCTTTACATTTTTCTTTCCCTCTAGCCATTTGGCAAACTCCACCCACACGAAAGTGTAACTTATTTTTAAAGAGCTATTAGGCTGTCGATCACGGTGATTTCTCAGCTGGGAAGGCGAGATCAGAGGCAGAGAAGCTGCGTCCGTCCCCGACAGCCTGGCCGGGGCGGGACAGGTGAAGGCTACCTGGCAGGACGGAGGCTGGGTGGCCTCAGAACACGCTGAAACCTGGCCTGGAAACCACCCGACACCTTCTGAGGGTCTTCTTCGGGGGTGGCTGACTTCTTTTCCCACCGTCGGTTATACTCAGTTGTAGTCTCACGGCCAGAGGAGGGGAGAGGAGCCCAGAGGTTGGGGCTCTGGGTGCTTCTGTTGTGCTGGGTTCTGGCCTCGAAGGCCTGGGTGACAGAGTGCCAGAGGTCACGTCAATAGCACAGGCCAATGAGGTTCCTGGCTGTGCGGATCCGGGAGTTGAGAGCTATTTGTTCATTACTGTGGTCATCTTTCTTCCTCGCATTCTTGGAGATCAAAATCTTTGAGACGCATTTAGTGAGTTGCTTCAGTGTGTCCAGGCGTTTGTTTTTGCACAGAAGAGGGCCCGGCAGCCTCCACTGCAGGAGACGTGCCCGTGAGTCGCGTCGCAGCTGGGCAAGGCCATTGAGTGTCCCGGCCAGAGGTGGAGTCATTCTGCTTCCCCGAATCTCAGCTTTTCTAGAAAGACAGATGCTCCATCCACCTAGCTATACGTCAAACACACATGTGCGTGCACGTACACACACAAACATGCACACGTGCATATGCGCAAATATTAGAACACATTTCGAGGACCGGAATATTATAATTTAGTGGAGTTTTGGAAGACCTGCTCCATGTCCAACACTATACAGTTGTTCCTCGGTATCCATGGGGGATTGGTTCCAGAACCCCCACATAGATATCAAAATCCACATGTGCTCAAGTCGCTGATACGAAACAGGGTAGTATTTGCAGCATACACGGGTCCTTCGTATACTTTAAATCATCTCCAGATGACTTATAATACCTAATACAACATAAATGCTATGCATTAATAAATAGTTGTTATAATGACTTGTTGGGGAATAATGACAAGAAAAAAGTCTGTACATGTTGAGTACAGACACAACCATCTGTGGTTGGTTATTTTTTTGAATATTTTTGACCAGACAGTGGAATCCTTGGATGTGGAACCCATGGATATAAACAGATAATTATAGCCATGGATTATAAGGCACATGCCTTCAAAATGATTTTTGTTTAATTGGAAAGTTTCCAATATGTTGATACCTATATGGACGTAAAACGTTTGGCTGGAAAGACAGCTCATGTGACATGCTTCCTTCCCTTCCCTCTGTCCCCTGCATCCATGCCCAAGTTTCATTCTGTATTCTTACACTGACCTCCTCCACAAAAACCTCCTGCCCTCCCCACCCGTGGGGAGCGGTCTGTTCCCCGAATGTCCAGAACTGATGTCTGTCCCTCCTCTGTGGGAATTAGTCACAGTCCGTCCTGTGCCGGCTCTCACGACTCTCTCTTTCAAACTTCCACGTGGCTCCGGAGGGGCCTCTGACAGCAGTCGATGTGGGCCTTTGCTCTCCTATACACCCTGCACCTTTGGAAAACAGAAACCCCAAGACTTTTTCAGGTTCCCTAGTTTGCCCCAATACAGACAGGCATATTTGTGTAGGCTTCTGGATTCTCCCTGACAGCATTTCCATAAGGAGTTATATTTTTATTAAAAACACTCATAATTTAGACATCTTTTAAACTAATTCAGTGGCCATTTATTTTTCATATAGAAATAGTTTTTATTATTTTAAGAGAATCACAGTGCATGTGGCGAGTGTTAAGGACAGGAACACATCACAGAGGTTTGGGTGCTGGGGGGCAGCGAGGCCCACACGCTGGCTGGACCGCTCTCCTCTGCCACCAGCCTCTCAACATCCGTGATTCTCATTGGTACCTCAATGTGAAAAGTGATATTTTAATTTTTTTCTGGTTATGGGACTGTGGGTTGGCTCACAAATAGAGAAAACTACTGGGGAAAAATCTACCAAGCATCCGTATAGTTGGTGCCCAAAACCTGTGGATTGCTTGAAAGCTAAGTGTAGCCTCAATGTCCCAGGAACCCTTGCTGACTTCTCATTGTCACCCAGGGTCTTTAGTCTTTCCTACCTGTAATCCAAGGAGGCACTAGTCAAAACACACAGACTTTGCCTTCAGACCTGGTTTCAAATCCTGGTTCCAACACTTTACTAATTATGTGGTCTGCTATGGTTTGGATATTTGTCTCCTCCAAATCTCATGTTGAAATTTGATTCCCAATGTTGGAGGTGGGGCTAATGGAGGTGTTGGGGTCATGAGGTGGGCCCTTTGTGAATAGATCAACAGCCCCCCAGGCAGGGGTGAGTGAGTTCTCACTCTACTAGTTCCTGTGAGAGCTGGTTGTTAAAAAGAGCCTGGCATGTCCTCTCTCTCTCTCTTGATTCCTCTCTCGCTGTGTGATCTCTGCACACGTAGACTCCCCTTCACCTGATGCCATGAGTTGCAAGGAGCCCGAAGCCCTCCCCAGAAGCAGATGCTGGCACCATGCTTCTTGTACAGCCTACAGAACTGTGAGGCAAAAAAACTTCTCTTCCTTGTAAATTACCCAGACTCAAGTATTCCTTTATAGCAACACATATGGACTAAGACATCATCTAGGGCAAATAACTTTTTTGAAGCTTAGTTTTCTCATCTGTATAATGGGCAGTTTAATAACACACCCAACGGGGTAGTTGTGATGATTAAATCTGCAATGACTACTACAGAGTAGGCACTTAATCAATGCTGATTCCTTTTCTTTCTCCCTATCCGCTACAGATTTCTCCCCTTATTTCATGCCATTCAAAATGTGGGGCTTCAGAAACCCCCATGCTGGTAACACTTAGGGAAGAAATAAACAGGCAGCTTGCTGATCACTCCTAACCACAATATATAGACTCTGATGCAGACTTGGATTTCCTGGGGGCTCTGGAGGAGTCCTTCCTCTGTTATTGCTAGGTGTGTTCATTGGCCAAACACAGTAAGCGTGAGGAGATGAATTTAATACCTGCTAGGCCACAGCGCAAATGTCGTTGGTCTTGCCGATGCTATATAACAAGCAGGAAAGTGATCAAGTTTGGTCCTATGGCGATTTATAGTCCTCTTGCCTCTCTAGATAATTTCACGAGGACTGACATTCTTTCGCCTGCTGGGGGGAGAGATACCTGCTCTCGCAAACAGTCTGTGCCGTGTCATTAGGAGAGAGCCTCAGGAGGGGTGCTTCTCAGATGCCCAGGAATTGGAGGAGTGAAAAGCAAAGAGGGGGGAATTGGAAATACAGTCGGGCTTCACGTTAGGAGAGTCCAATATATGGAAATCACGGGCCCCCTCTCACCTCTAACCAATCCCTCTGCCCCTCCAATACACGTAGAATTAAAGGAAGTTATTCATAGGGCAGGAAGAGAGTTTCCTTCCTTTTAATGACTCCTAGAAGTATCCAGCTCCCTGGATGGGTGCACTGAATAATTTATACTCAACTCAATAGATATTATCATTTTATGGGAGAATTTGGGAAGGCAGAAAGATGCCATTGGAATGTGCTATTTTATGTCTATAAGCTGATGAATTTCTTTCCCAACTACCACGAATGGAGGGATTCGCTTTGAGGGGCTTTTTGACGGTGAGGACATCAGCATGTTTTAACGAGTTGGCAGGCTGAGTCTTCTTTAAGATTCTCTCCGGAGCTATGGAAAAGATCTCTGCATAGTCATCAAATACACGTCTTTGGTTTCTAGACCCTGAAGCTGACCAGCTTTTGGCAGGACTGTGGAAGAGTCCTTAGGAGCTTAACGTGTGAGATAGGAGGGCTTGTCCCACATGCCAAGCCTTAGAGAGGCAAGCTTCTTCCTCTCATTAGAATAGTAGCCGGAGCTGCTGGTTGGTATGGAAAAATCCAGCACGACTCTTGGCCATCAGTTCTAACCTTGGAGCACTGAGGTTTCTCATTTTCACTTACCAGTTATTTACTGCAATTTACAACATGACTTCCAGAGCTTAGTGATTATTATGTTACAGTTTCTGTGGGACAGGAATTTGGGAATGGCTTATAGAGGTGGTTCTGGATCAGGGTGTCTCATGAAGTGGCAGTCAAGACATTGGCCAAGGCAACAGTCCTCTGAAGGCTTGAGCTGGGCTGGAGAATTCCTTTCCAAGATAGCTCATTTTCTTAGATGGTCTTGGTTCCCTCTCTGCCTACTGGCAGGAGGTCTCAGTTTCCTGCTGCATGGACGTCTCAGTAAGGTTGCTTGAGTGTCCATACCAGCTGGCAGCTGGCTTCCCCAAAAGCAAGTGGTCCGGGACAGCACTGAGGAAGCCGTAACGACTCTCATGACCTGGTCCTGGAAGTCACATGCCATCACTTCTGCCTCATTCTGCTTGTTCGGAGTGAACCACTGTGTCTAGCCCGCTCTCACGGAGAGGAGAATAACCTCGACTTCTTGAAGGGATATGCGTAAAGAATCTGTGGCACTATTTGAAACCTCCGTATCTCCTTGTTTCTATTCTTAACTATTTATACAAAATCGCAGTGCTGAATCTTTGCTTCTGTTCCTGGAAATTTCCATTTTTATACCACAAAATTACCAAAATTTGAAATCAAAATCAAATGAGGATGTGAAATACAAATAAATGCTATTATAGACATTTATTAAATATGTAGAACTAAATATTATTCAAGCTTCGTTTTGGATATTTTCCCCTAGGATTCTTCTTAACGAGTTATACCAGCTAAGGCCCCTCATCTACCCTGTAGATGTTCCTCTTAGACGTCTTTCATCGCTCCAGGGACCTTCAGTATGCGTTCAAATTTATGGTCATTTATCTGGAAAATATTTAGGAAATTGGCGTGGCCAGCTCAACGAGGTTGTTCTATGGGAGTTTTTGAATAATAAATAATGAGGGAAATGCATTTGCAATAGAGCCGCCGCCTCCTGCGTCGCTCGGCCACCCCTGTTCTAAACGCAGTGCAGATGGGATCAGATCAGATGCTGCAGACATCACCTTGGCAGCGTGCCAGCGTTTCACCAGTGTCAGTGTTGGGATCGGTCATTTAGTAGAGGGGTTCCAAGGCAAGTTGTCATGATCTGGGGGTTATCCACACAAAAACTTAGCGGGCACAAAGCAAGGATGGCATTCAGGTACAGAGGGCTGGCTCTCCCTAAAGTCTTCCCAAGTCCCCAATCAGGTTCTCTCATCCAACATACATTCACTGGCCCTCTCCTGTGGGTCAGGCGTCATGCCAATGGAAGAGATAGCAAATCGTTTCCACGTCGGTGGGGAAAGTATTGGCATGAGGAAGCCGGGGCAGGATATTTCTCTGAGCAAAGAGCCCACAGCTGGACTGATGTTTGGGGGAGACCAGAGGTGGTGACACATAACAGAAAGGGACCCAGGACACTTTTTAAGGCTTTGGCACAGAGAGTAGGCGGAAGCCCAGTTGTAAGAACTGGGTACAGGGTGGGGCCGGCTGCCAAAGACAAGGGAGACTTGAACATAAGACCGGAGGTCAAGTTAGCAGTAGGTGACACCCACCTGCTGAGCCCCTGAGGTGGGCCCAGAGCCTCTTGGATCTCACAGGACTCAGGCGGGGCCAGGCCTGCAGCTGGGCCTCCCAGGGAGCACCAAGTTTCCCAAGCAAGGGGAGAGCAGAGCTGTAGAGATCTCAGCCCTGCTGGCCACACAGGTCCTGGAGGGGAGGGTCGCTCTGCAGAGGAGAGAGCCAGGAGCGGCTGGATGAGCTGCGAAGCAAGAATCCCTGTCCCTGCCCTCACCAGGCCCTGCTGCTTGGCCACCTGCGACCAAAATGAAAGCCCTTCATTGCCTAGATGCCAAGGCAGGGGAGATGCCCTCCAGGGCAGGGCAGGGCAGGGAGGGGGAGCCCTAGATCCTGCAGACCAAGTCCACAGGCGAAGAAGCCCCTCTGGGTCTCAGCGGAGCTTTCTACCCTCCTCTGCTTACAGACCGGCTCTTCTCCTCAGGGGGCTCATTTCAATGTTAATGAGACTAAGAAGGTGGAGAAAGTTGTTTTCTTCTAAAAATTCCATTTCACCCTTCCTTGCTCTCTGAGCACCCCTCTCTGATTTAGATACAGTATGTTTAATTAAAACCGTGTTTGTTTTTTCTTCCCTGGTTGCTCTCTGGGCTCCTGTGTCCCTCTCTCTGAGCAGAGGGTCCCCTCCCAGCCCTCCTGGGCCTCTGAGGAAACCTTTGGAGCCAAGCAGAGTTGCCAGGGGGAAGATTTCTTTCTGTGCATTGCCACCTGGGATGAAGGGAAAGTTTTGCATCAGGAACCTCAGAATAGCACTAGATGTCGTGTTAAGTATACATGCGCCTCACTTCAGGTAAATGTGAGAGCCCAGGTATGAAAAATCTGGATCAGCTAATTAGAGAGGAGAGGAAGGCTGCCCAAATAGGTGGAGAACACTGGCACAGAAAGTCTGGGAGCAGGTCTGTCCTTTAGGGAAGTATTCTTCCTCATTACACAGGGATGTGGAGCAGGTGTCCTTTGACACTTCCTCTGCTGCATTTGGAATAGGGTTTCATCAACAAAAGGAAGAATATACAATTTCACTGGAACGTAGACCAAGGATAGCTCCCATGTGTGTGCCAGGTTCTGTGCAAGCACTTGAATGTAGCCAGTGGAATTTTTGCTGGAGCTTTGCTTTGCTTTGCCTATTTTACATATGAAGAAATTATAACTCAGAGAAGTTTAGTTTCTTGTCTAAGTTCATAGGGCTTGTAGACAGCAAACTGAAACTCGAATTCAGATTTGTTCAACCCCAAATCTCACATTTCCCCACTATATCCAGAGAGGACCTTGAAGGTCATCTAGTCCTGAGCCTGTTCCGATGCTCTGGAAGCCTACAACAGCCATCGGTGGGGATGGGATGGGGAATGCTGGCCGCGTGGTCTTTGGCATAGGGAAACCCCAGATCTTCCAAGAGGAGGGTGTGGTGGGGTAGTGACCGGCTAAGGGGAAGCCCTGGTTTGGCGTGACTACCTGACGTGGCCACACATCTGGCCAGCTGTGCTCCCGGGCCTGGACTCTTGGTGCTTAGGCCTATGGTCTTCTCATTTCTTTATGTTGACCTTCACGTTTGCTGGGTAAACTGAGGCATGCTTGACATTAAATACTTTCTATACATGGGGTGCTCAGATGGGAAGGGCTAGGTAGTCCTTGTCCAATTCCTTCATTGATCGTTTATCCTCCCGCTCAGGGCTGTCCAGTGGAAATAGAATGTGAGCCTCACGTATAAATTTAAATTTTTTAGTAGCCACATCAAAAAAGAAAAAAACAAAGAGGTGAAATTAATCTGAATAACAAATTTTATTTAACCCAATATATCTAAAATATAAGCACTATAAAAAAAACCCCAACAATTAGTGAAATTTTTTATACTCCCTGTTTTGCACACAGCATTTGAAATACAGTGTGTGTTTCTTGCTCACCCCAGGCCTCGGTTTGAACTAGCGGCTTCTCAAGTGCTCCCTGGTCACATGCAGCTCTAGCTCATCAGCTCTTCTGAAAGGACAATGGTTGATCCAGTGACAGGATCCTCTCCCTGGAGTGAATGTTTCTGATTCCTCCTGATTCAGAGAGGAAGAGCAGGGGAGGAGGCAGGCGTGTCCTCTTGAGCTCTTTCTGCATCCCAACCTTCCCCAGCAAAGAGGAGCTGCCGAGGACAGGATCTGGGTCTACGTCACCCTGTGGCCCTAAGTGCAAGAGACACTTGTGAGGAGCATTGCAAATGGCAAATGGCGGCTCAGGAAGATGCAGCCCCTTCCTGTTGGGCGTTTCTGTTTAGACAAAGTTTGACAAAGTTTTCGTAATCAGTAAAGGCAAGGTCAGCCCCAGGAGAGCTGTGGAGCAGGAGAGCTTTGACTTCCATGTCCCTGTTTCTCCACTGAGCTTGTTTCTTCAACCTCACAGGGCCCCCACCCTAGTCCATTGGGGGGCCCAAGTCCACTGCACTCCACTACCCAAGGAAATTGAAGTTTCTTCTTGATGGCTGTTGGACTCAGCTGAAACACAGAATGTAGGCAGTGGCTTCCTCTGCTCTTGTAGCCAGTCCTTCCTTAAATTTGGCTGGATACTTTTGGGAAACAGACCTTTGCTTGGTGTAGGAAGATGGAGAGGTGTGTGTAGACCTGGCTGTAAGTAGGGAAGGATGTCATGGCTCTTGTGGAGATGACAATCATCCACTCAACCTTTGTGTCCCTAACCTTGGGCACTGTGGGGGCAGGGCACCCCTGCCTCCGAGATCCTCACCGTCCTTGGGCAGAAACAAAACAGAACATTCTAGGTCAGATACCTTCGGATTCAGCTGCTGGTCCTGTTCAAATCTGTATGCAATTACAGGGTCACTGTTTCCTCTTCGTACCCTCATTGTCTTTTGCTCTAGGTCCCTCCCTTATACTCTTGGTGCTGTTGTGGAGTCACGTCTTGTCCTTTAGACATATGATGTCCTAAACTTATGTCAAACTCTGCTTCAGACGAGAAGCTGAAGTCTGGTCTTGCCTGGTATTGATGCAGGTTAGAGGATTCCACAGAATCCACAGAAACAGCAGCTGTACTTTACAAAGTGCTGGTGCATTTTAGACAGCATGATATGGTGCGTTGTCTCGGTTCATTTGTGTTGCTTTAAGGAATATCTGAGGCTGGGTAATTGACAGAGAAAAGAGGATTATTTGGGTCATGGTTCAGCAGGCTTGACGCCAGCATGTGCCTCTGGGAGGGCCTCAGGCTGCTTCCACTCATGACAGAAGGTGAAGGTGGGGCCAGTGTGTGCGGAGATCACATGGTGAGAGAGGAAGGAAGAGAGACAGGGAGGAGGTTCCAGGCTCTTTTTAACAACCAGCTCTTGCAAGAACTCACTCAGTACCTGGAGGATGGTACTAAGCCATTCATGAGGGATCTGCCGCTATGACCCAAACACCTCCCACCAGGCTCCACCTCACACATTGGGGATCAAATTTCAATATGGGGTTTGGAGGGGCCCAAATATCCAAACTATAGCATATACATTTTACATTTCAGTGATAAGGGGAAAAAGGTAAGTCTCTTCTGTTGGATTGTTTGGCCATCTTGCAGAAGATGGCACCAAAAAATAGACTCCTTATTTCAACTTTTGGGTCTCTTACCCAAGGAGGAAGGTGCTTCTCCAGACCCTGATAGCATAGGTTACCCAAGTTAGAAATTAAGCCAACGTGCTTGTTAGAAGTATAGAAGTCAGGTGCTGGTGGCACCCAACATCACGACTTAGATGCAGGGTCAAGGAATCAGCTTTGGAAGGACCATTGCAGCAGTCTTTACTGAGGCCTGGCCTCTAGCCACTTCCTGCTTCCCATGTGGCTCCCTATTTCCTCTGCCACACCTCCCACATGCACCTGGCTCCAGCCACACCTGCCTCCTCACCGCTTCTCCACTCACTGAGCACGAACCCAGCTCAGAGCCCTTCTCTGGGAAGCTCTGCCCCCAACATTCACGACACCCACTCTTTCCCTTCAATTCTCTCTTTAAATGTCACCTTCCCCGAGAGGCTCTCCTGACTTCACTTTCCCTCCTCTGCTCCAAGCCCTACCATTCTCTAACCTCTCTCCCTCAGTTTTCTTCAGAGCACTTATCATGACATGCTGTACATTTGTTGCTTACGGACTGTCCTTTCCACTAGAGCGTAAGTTCAGATGAGGGCAGAGACTGTGTTTTGTTCATTACCATGTAGAATACAGACCAGTTCAAGGCATGTGGGACACGAGAACCACATGTTGGATGGGAAAGCAGGTGAATGAAGCATCTGGTGCCACATTGCCCCTGCCTGTAGCGTCCTCAACAGGCTCTGGCTTCTGCTCAGAGATCTTTAGGAACGGTCAGCTCAGCATCTGTTACTGAGTAGCTCCAATCCTTGTGAACATCTCTGTGTGGAAGCACAAGATGGTGGAGAGGACACCAGGCCCTTCCAAAAAGACATGCCTGGAGACCCGGATACAAGCCTGGGGGAAAATCAGCAGGCTGTGAGTTCCGGTGTCTGTCCTAATCCTGCCGTCAATCCCCATGAGATAGCCATTGAGAATCCATTTCACCTCTCTGACCTCAGCTTTCTCTTGTGTAGAACAAGATTGTGTAGACAGAAAGAGGACCCATGATGAGAACAACGTCTGTAGAGGTGGATGAAAGTGCTGAGGTCTGGGTGTTTTCCTTCTCCAAAACTCACGTTGAAATTCAACTGCCGTTGTGATGGTACCAGCAGGTGGAATCTGTACGAGTGTTTAGGTCCTGAGGGCTCCACCCTCATGGACGGACTAATGCTGTCATTGCAGGACTGGGTCCACCCCTCTTGCACACACTCTCTCTACCTTTTGCCCTTCTGCCATAGGATGCCTTCCACCATGCTGTGATGCAGCAAGAAGACCTTCACCAGATGCCAGCACCTTGATCTTGGACTTCCCAGCCTCCAGAACTGTGAGCCAATACATATATGCTCATTATAAAGTACCTTGTCTGTGTTATATTATAGCAGCACAAAACGGACTAAGACAAACAGTAATGTTGTTTAGCCTATGTATTGTATCTTTGCAGTGTCTCCCTGGTGTGTGTGTGCACGTGTGTGTGTGTGTGTGTTTGGACACACCCTCTCACGCTGAACTGAAAGCCACTCCACTTGGCCAGGGGCCGCACCACCTGTTTTTCTCCTATTACTCTGCATAACCTGTGCAGAGAACTGAACCAACTCAAAAGGTTGATAACTGACTTAATATAAGCGCAAGAATAACTGTGCATTTATGTAAAGCCCTTCTCAAAGGAGCTCTCAGCACTCTGCAGATAATGGACTTATTTATCCTCAGAGCACCTCTGCGAGGCAGTTACAGGACAGGGGTGATCAGACTCGTGTCATAAATAATGTCAGGAACAGCACGAAGCCAAACTAGCCTATAAGTCTGAGGCTCTGGGAAGAGATGGGTTGGGCCCAAGGTCACCCAGTGAGTTGGGAACAGGACAAACATTCTGGCTGCAATCAGGGGACACATTCTTCCCAGCGCTGCTGCACCCAGGACCTGCCCGCCTGCCTCTTTTGGCTGGCTGGGGCCTTCCATGTGCACAGCCAGCGGCCTATTTCATGAGACATCAGAATATATGTTCTTGTTAACTTATGGCTCAGTGAGCTCCGGAAATATTGGGTTTCACAGAGTTAAACAGGTTTCTTTCCTGGAAGACTTTGTAGACACTTTAATAAGGTCATTTGCATTGTGACTCTCCAAGAAGGATCCAGTAGGCCTAATATCCCACATTTACGTGTTCATGGAAACTTCCGTCCTTGGGACCTCATGGGATTGGTAAAATGCTGATTTCCTAACAGCTGGCACAAGAACTCCCCTTTGGAGGACATCTCAGGAAGCCCATGGCGCGTGTGGGTGACTTTGTAATGATGGCTGTCACGGGACGTTGAGACGCAGAGAGCGAGAGCTACCCTGCTGGTGACAATGGGAGGAATGAAGTGTTTCTGTTCCTGAAAGGGAGGAGGAAAGACAAGAGGAGAAGGAAGAGAAGGGCAAAGGAGAGAAGCCAGGAAGTGGAGAGGGGCTTGGGCTGGGTCAAGTGAAGATTCAATGAAACTCTAGGGTCGGGGGGGACCACAGGGCATTTTGGAATAAGGATGCTGACTGCCCCATGTGAGCTTGCTGGTGTGGCAACCTAGACCCCTCCTTCGGGGTCTCCCTTTCCCATTTATAGGGAGGTCTACCAGGATTACATGTGCTTTGTAAAGTGGGGTGAGTGTGTGCCTGTGTGGTGTGCCTGTGTGTGTAGGAATTGAGAAAGATCTTGACTTCATCCCTGAGCTTCCATGGAAGGCAACAGACAGCCCTAACAGAAGTGGGACCCTGGAGGCAGAAACCACCAGGAGAGTAAGCCTTGCGGTGCTCACACAGCTCTTTGGGAGGGTGAGGCACCCCCCGGCTTGAGCCAAACTCCCGAAGATCTCAGTGGCAGCCAAGCTGCAGTCGGGGGTGGTGTGTGTCGGCTGATCCTACCGCTGCTCTCGGATGTGCCAGCCCAGGGTCATCATGAACTGTCTCCATTTGTACCTCCCTGGCCCAGGCATCTGGAGCCGCTACAAACCCACATCTTAAGGCAGAGACCCAATTTCCCTTCAGCAGTCTGTTCTCCAGATTAAACACACGTAATTCCTCCCACATGTCTTGTATGACTAGTGACTAAACTTGTCACCACCTTGGTCACCCTTGTCCGGACACCCCCAAGGTTTCCACGTGTCTCTTGGGGTTTAACACAGTGAAGCAAGTGTGGTCTCCCCATCACCAAAGTACAGGAGGGTCTTTGCTTTCTGTGACCTTGATCTTCTGCTCCTACAAAGGAAGCCTACATCTGACCCAGTGTGGTCTTTGTTTAGCCTTCCCTGTAGCCTATTAAACATGTGGTCAACTAAAATCCTCGTCAGGCAATAAATAAGTTTGCCCATCTTGGTGACAGCTGTGCTGACTGTACGGTGAGACCACCACGTGGGTGAGAGCAGCTCCGTCTCATGTCATGTGACATCGTGATTACGGTTTATACCGTGTTGTGACGGGGGAGGGTGTCTGCGAACACATGCACATGTGCAAAGGCACCGAACACCACCACGCGCCGCCTCAAGGAGAGTAACGAAGTGATAATTAACAACGTCAGTCACAGACAACCTTTTTTCTTTACTTCCCACACTTCACAGCTTGTTCGTCGAAGCCAGCTGATGCGCAGTGATCGATGCTCTGTAAACACAGGTAGACGCAGAGCGAGACTGGCAGACGGCGACTGCAGAGCGGTGCCCAGACGCCCTCGCAGACATCCCCACCGACGACGACAGCCACGTGTGTAAACACAGCTCACCTGAAACAGCTTTTAAGTGCTGCTGGGGGTAGGAAAGAGGGATGGGGAGGGGAGAGAATGAAGAAGCAGCAGGATGTTGAGGTTTTCAATTATATTAACTGAATGTGCATCTTATCAGAGCTGTTGGAAGGGGATCTGTAGCACTGTCTGTCCTTGGGCCGTGGCCTTGGGGAACAATGGAGCTAATGCACGCAGGGGAGAGAGAAGGTGTTTCCTCTTCTGCTACACCCTAGCCACGTGGCCTCGAGCAAGCCAGCCCTTCTGAGTCTGTTTCTACATCTCTAAAATGGGCTTTCCAAAGTTGGTCTGAGGGACATCGGGAAGGTGGGACAAATGCCCTGATGTCCCGGAGAAGCTAACTTAGTGGCCTGAATGAGGAATTTCCCCTCGTAGGTCGGGTCTGGGCTTTGGAGGGTCTGAGAGACAGAGATCCAGCCGCTCACTCGCTTAGCACTGTGTGAGCCTCTCGGGGTCAGGCCTCATGTTGGGGCCCTGGGTCTTCAAAGACAGACAGCACCCCTAAGGCTGCGGGGGAGCTGAGGTCTGCATGCCGACAGCCACGAAGCAAGGTGGGTGGGAAGCGCTTTAGGGAGCAAAATAACATGAGAAGGGAGAGGAGGTGGGAGGAGAGTTCTGGAAGGGCTGGCATTGGAGCCGCTCCTGAAGGGTGTGGCTGGTGTACAGGGGCGCCATCTTTGAACGAGGGAGGTAGTGTGACTCCGCCTTGCATGCAGTGTTTCCCCACAGATTATCTGGTTCAGCCCTCACTTTGATAACAGTAAGGACCAGCACCGCGAAGGGATCTCCTCGCTGGGTCTCAGGGACAGGCTGTGCTGAGGAGCTCGTAGTTCTGTTCCACGGTGTCCCAGGGTTGGGTAGGGATGTTGGGGGAGACAAGACTGGAAATCGTTTCAGGGAGCGGAGTCTTTATTCTGCAGGCAGGAGGAGACCTGAGGGTTTTGGACAGGGCGTTGGCATGAGTCATGGTAGCACCTTTAGGCGGTGAATCAGCTTCGGTGTCTGGAATGCGGAGTCCCTCTGAGGCTCCTCCCTGCTTTTTGGGATGCCTGGAATCATCTTTCAGTCCAAAATCATTAATTCAAGGGTACAGGGCATGAGAGATAGAGCTGAAACTCAAACCCACATATTGCTACAGTTTTCTGGAGGGGCGAGTGGATTAAAGTAATCAGCTAAGCACTTAGTTCAGTCATTCACTCAGCAAACATTTAGGGAAGACCTCAGTGAGTCAGGCACTGGGAACCCCAAAGTGACTGAGGCCAGTTTTTGTCCTATGCTGCCTCCAGGGCTCTGCTCAAAGGGATTTCTCATCAAGAAGTCTTTCCTGACACACCCCCTGGAAAGAGTCTCTCCTTTTCCCCAAGTTAACTCCTAGGATCCTCGCCCCATGCTCACGTAGCTCACCGTCTAAGGGGGGCAGGAAGGGTCAGCAACAGCCTTAATTTGATGTGGTAAGTGGTGCTGGAGCCCTGCACAGGGCGTGATGTGGGCAGTCAGGGAAGACTTCCTGGAGGAGATGCGATTGAAGAAGGTTCTGGAAGGGAGTGTCAGGGACAAGCAGCAGCAAGCGTGGGGCAACCATGAGGAATTGGGAGTTTACAGTAGATCGGGCGAGGCAGGGTGTGGGGAGAGATACAGCTGGACACGAGTCCTTGGAGATCGGAACACGCAGGGCAGGTGCGCTCTGCTCAGGAGTTTGGGCTCTATCTGATAAATGACAAAGAGCCACTGATGTCTTGTAAGTGGAAGAATGACATGGCCAAACTTGGTTTTTTCAAGGATGCTCATAGCAAATGCTGGTATTGTTCCAGGCACTGTTTTTAGTGCTTTGCAAATGATCCTCACAATAACTTCATAAGGTAGCTACTGTTGCTATTCCCACTTTACAGATGAGGAAACTGAGGCTTGGAGCTGAAATGACTTGCCCAGGGCCACACAGACAATAGGTGGAGAGGGCTGGAACGTGAAACCAATGTGGTCTGGCTCCACAGCCTGTCCTCTTGGCTAGTCTACTCTACCACTCTGGGGACACCAATGACGTGTCCCAGGTAGCAAGCCTGGGAGTTGGAAGACCCCTCTGGAAGCTGCTGCAGCGTCCTGGTGAGAGATACTTGGGTCTTACCGAGCAGCGAGTGGAGAGGGTGGATTCCATAAATGTTAGGGAAAGACACACCAGGTGTTGCCCACTGATTGCCAAGGAAATTGAGAGAGGAACCAATGTTGGACTAGGGGTCGGCATGCTTTTTCTGCAGAAGCCTAGCTAGCTGCTATTTTAGGCTTTGGGGGTTGTATGCCCTCTGACACAACTGCTCAACAAGGCAAAAGCAGCCACGGACAAGTAAACGGAGAAGTACGGCTGGGATGGAATAAAAGTTTATTAATGGGCACCGACATTCAAATCCTTTGCATGCGTTGTAAAACAGTATCTTTCTCTTGATTTTTGTTTTCGCAATCATTTAAAAATGCAAAAACCATTCTTAGCTCAAGGGCTGTACAGAAATAGGCAGCCAGCCAGATGTGGGCTGTAGTTGGCCGACCTCTGGGCCAGTTCCTGCGGGTGGGAGGAAAGGTTTCGGGATGATTTGAGGAAAACTCAAAGTGGAGGGCAACCGAGGCCACACAGCATCCTCCTGAGCCAGGGGCCCCTGCCCGGGTGTCCTCTCGCCAGGCACGCACGCTGCAGCAACATCCGACCCCCTTAGACCCGAGCTGCTGCTAATCAAAGAACATTCACAAGGACGGTGTTAACGAGCAGGGCTTTCTCTTCTCACAGCTCCCACCCCGCCCTCCCCAGCACGGTGATAATGAAAACACGTTTACATAAACACGGAGGTCAAGGTCACATGGCCACTCTCATGCTAAAGCATTTCCGAATACTAATAGTTTTCATTTATTGCAAAATCCAGGTTCTACGGGAGAGCTTAAGGTGACCTGAACTACCTCTCTAAACTGCACAACTTGATTAATTAAAAATCCTTCTGCAGGCTAAACTGCTCCAGTTTGGAGACAGGGGATACGAAAAGTCTGAAACTGTCTGGGCACAGATCTTATGGCGCCAGTGGTGTGGCCTGAAGTGTCAAATGCTCAGATAAAACCAAAGGCCACCTCCTAGACCACCCACTCTACCATTCAGCTCGCCCGACAGTGCTCTCAGAAATCCCTCACCCTGCAGAGGAGGCAACTGCTCGAGAGCGGCCACCATGAGGAGGCATCACTAGGGTAATAATAGCTTAAGGCTGATTTTTTTTTTTTTAGACAGTTTCTTGCTCTGTTGCCCAAGCTGGACTGTACTGCAGACCCCAACTTCTGCACTCAGGGGATCCTCTCCTTCCTCAGCCCCCCAAATAGCTGGGATTACAGGTGTGCACCACCATGCCTGGTTAATTAAAAAAATTTTGTAGAGATGGGGATCTGGCTATATTGCCCATGCTGATCTCAAACTCTTGGACTCAATTGGTCCTCCCACCTCAGCCTCACAATTGCTCCCAGATTATGGGCATGAACCACTGTGCCTGGCCCAAGGCTGCCACTGTTGAGCACCAACTACATGCTGGGCACTTGGCCGGGCACTCTGCAAGTGCACAACCATGGCCGTTTGGTTGATGTTGATGATGAACAAAGCACATGGGCCTTAAAGAATGTCCAGACCGAGTGTTTTTAAACATTAAAAAATATTTTTTTTATCAGTAGAGTCTAACGCACATCATCACATTTTACGTGGAACTTCAATACATAAGACATAAAAGAGCGGACAGGAGCTCCCCTCCCCCAACACAGTAGGCCCCGAGACATTCTGGATTTTATAGGTTAGGAAGCTGAAGCCCAGAGAGGTCAAATGACCTTCCCAAGAGCACTCGGCTCTGGCTGGAGGCGGTAACTTCCCAGTTCAGTACTCACTTCACTCCGCAAGGTGGTTTCTCGTCAGCAGTTTCTAGAGATGGGTGCAGACACGTCTATGGCAGCCAATGACCCCTGACCTCCAATTTAGGGGAGGCCTGGTGAAATGAAATTAGCCCTGGGTTGCATGGCAGCGACTTGAGTACGAGACTCGGCTGACACTTAAACTGCTACGTGACCTCGAACTTGAAACCACCTGCTGTCAACCTTGGCTTTGTCACCTGCGAAATGGGAATAGCAATCAGACGTGTTAGGAGGATCTTAGGAAAGAGGCGGGTGGAAGCGTTTCGTGCGAGGCTACGCGTAAGCACGTGGCTGTGGCTGTCCCAGGCGGGCCTTGGGGGTTGCCCTGAGGGGCCACAGCTCTGTGCTTGTGCCAATGGAACCGGGTGGGATTTTCAACCAGCTTGGTTTGTCTCAACCCACTTGCACGCTCAGCATCTAAGGATAGGCTTTCTGGGATTGGCAAAAAAAAAAAAAAAAAAAAAAAAAATACTGCTACATTTCAGTCCTTGCTTTGTGGCCGTCTAGCTCCAAGCCCGTCTCCTGCTTGCCATCCATCTGGGCAACCGGGAAGAAGAAAAGGGCTTTCCTTTTACCCTCCCGTTCCTGGACAGCATTCGAGAGTTATGGGCTTTTGCTCCCCCAAGAAAGAAACATTATCCTCAGCCTTCAAAGATGAGGATCCCCGAATGTGGCAGGAACTAAACAATGCCTTTTCTCTATCTTTCATCCTGGAATTTAAGAGGCCCCCAGAGTAGCTGAGTTTATTAGGACCCGTAAGAACTGCGCTATAACCAGGACACCAGCAGCCATAAACCTGTACCTTGAATTTTGCAACAAATCCTGAAATGGTGAACTAGGACGAGCTCTTGTCTCTGTCAGCAGAAAAAAATAAAATAAAATAAAGGGAGAAATGCAAACTCAAGCAGAAAAAGAGACCCGAGAAGGGAAGACAGGAAGAGAGAGAGAGAGAGAGAGAGACAGCACAACGACAGTGGCAATGCTGTTAATGACGGTGAGAGGAATCAGGTCTGGGAAGTCATCAGCATCGTAGGACAAGACTCTGTTCATAGGAGAGGGGAAGGGCCATGAGAGAGGAAGACGCTTGCAGGTACACACCTACACCCACACATAGCCAAACAGAGGAGAGGGAAGAGCTGGGAGAAAGAAAACCCAGATAAACAATAAAAGACATCTTGGGGACTTCTGTGCAGCGGCCAATGGTGAAAAGGCCCTTTGGATCGACATCTCTGGTGGAGGAGCGGATATATTCTCCCTCGTCCTTTGGTGCTATGCAAATGGCTGAACCGACTTTCTGAGGACGCTGAGTTCCTTTAAGGCCGAACCAAGTGGACTTTGCCCTTGTTAGGAAAGAGTACGACAAAATGAGAACACACTGGCCCATGGTGGCCGTGCACATTGGCAGCGGCGATCGTGGCAGGGCAGGGCCCGGGCAGCTGAGCTTAGGCCACCAGCAACTTCTCCTGTGGGATGAAGACCATTTCTGCAAACGCACGAGGGGAACACACACACACGGCTGGCGTCTGCTTTGCCCCACACGCCACGTTACTGGCGTGGCAAACCTTGGTAGTGCATAACACAGAATCCATTCCTCTCTCCTCGCTGGGAAACAGAACTTTGACTTTATTTGGGGTGACAATGTGTCCACTACATCTTTCAGGATCTTTGGGGGCCATTTTGTCAATGAGACAATTGACAATTGACCAAGTCAACCAACTGGATGACAATTCTGGTCAATGAGATAAACAGCTAAGTTTGCTGGGGATGAGAGGGTTCTGGGAAAACTTTGGGTTTCCTGATAATAGGGATAACGAAGGCTAGAGCCGTCTTTCCCAGTCCTTCCCCACTTAAACATGGACACGATGTCTGGAGCTGCAGCAGCCATCCTGTGGCCGTGAAGTCAAAGAGGGTGAAAGCCGACACCTAAAAGATTATAAGGCAAACATTTGGAAAACTGATCCAGCACCTCCCACCTCTGGACTTCCGTTATGTGAGAAAAATAAATGCTTCTTTGTTTCAGTGACTGTGAATTGAGTTTTTTGTTGCTCGCAGCCAAATTCAGTCTTAACTGGTACATTCAGGTAGAAAGGACTTGGCACCTTTGTGTTTTCTTAACTTCCAACCTTCCTAATGCCTCTTTCTTGCTCATGAGACTCAGTTGCCAAAATATTAAATAACCCCAACATTCATGACGGTGCAAAACAAGAGTGTCTTGGCCTGGGCTGGGGCAAAGAGAGAAGCTTCTGGGCCCAGGCTGACTTGGAGGTCTAGCTCTCTGTCCCCAGCCTACCTCTGTGTCCGTCCACACTTCTCCCGGTCTCCTGGGTCTCAGCTCTCCCTGGCTTATGCTTTGGGCTGACGTCTTTGACATCATCTCTGCTCTGGAACGGGTTAAATTTTTTTTTATTGATTTATTTTTCTTTTTGCGAGTGTGTAGGGAGGAAGAAGAGGGAAAATAAATTATACATCTCCCAAGATACGATCTGTAGTTAATTCTTAATTAGGACTGACAGATGCTTCCCCCATAATCCTATTCCCAACATGTTCTGTTTGCTTTGTTTGGTGCTGGAAGATAGATTGTGACACAGTAATGACCTTTCTAAGCTTGTCCTGGAAGTGTTATTGGCATTCTAATGATTTATTGCATGTTCCAGTTGATTACAGGGCCATTTGTCAACATTTTATTTCTCTCTCCATAAACCTGTCTCCTGTGTCACAGACATTCGCTGGCATGAAATTTAAACAAATACAGTATATAGCTCGCATTCAACTTCTGCTTTCATTTGGAGCCTCTGGAACAAGCCCACGCTGGCCAAGAGAGGGCTTTTTATGACCGAGGCTGCTGCCGCGGCTTCCGCAGGGCAGGTGTCGGTCTCTGCGTGCGAGGCTGGGGGTGATTTCCTCTCTATTGATTTGCAGTTTCCCGCGATGGGAATATTTTTTCCAGCCGGGTTGGCCAGGCCGGTTCCCCATTACTGCGTGGACTCTGTGTCCGGGTTTCCGGGCAGTCGTTCATGCCTGCTGGCCCGCGGAGCACGGCTTGGCTGGAAGAGGAAATGCTGACCTATCCCAACCAGCCCGGCGGACAGATTTATCTCTCGACTCCGCGCAACCACAGACTCACCGCCCAAGTGACAGGGCCGCGCAAGCCTGGGGGACGTGCAGAGAGAACATGAGTCATGCCACCCTGGCACGAAGGCTTGTCCTGTTCCCGACTCACTGGGTGACCTTGGGCCCACCCCGTCTTGCGCAGGGCCTCAGAGTTATAGGCTAGCTGGGCTTCGTGCTGTTCCTGGCATTATTTATGATGCAAGTCTGGTCACCCCTGTCCTGTAACTGCCTCACGGAGGTGCTCTGAGGATAAATAAGTCCATTATCCGCACAGTGCTGAGAGCTCCTTTGAGAAGGGCTTTACATAAATGCACAGTTATCCTTGCGCGTCTATTAAGTCAGTTAGCAACCTTTAGAGTTGGTCCTTGAGACACTGGTTGGGGACAGGACAGAAACAGAAGGTGTTTCTGCTCCCCTTTCGTTCCCAGTTTGAGAAAGCACGAATATTCCTCTGTGTGCTTTCACCCAGACACACGCACACGGTCACCCCCGCACCCCGCAAAGGAGAGAACACGCGAGAGTTAAGGATTCAGCCCGAACAGGGGTAGCATGTAGCTTCCCTCCGATCCCTGTGTTTCCGGTAGACTGTCGTCTTGGTCCCTGCCGTTGTGTCTCTTGAGTGCTGCGGCGAAGCCGAAGAGCTGGGATTGTTCGCAGGTCCTCACTGTCCCTCTCCGGGTCCGTGACAGTACAGTTCGCCTCAGCTGCGAATCGCGGTTGCAAGTGAGAGAAACCCAATCCTGCTGTCTCACACAGGGGGACTGTCCACCGAAAAGTTCTCTGGTGCTCACGGCACCGGGGAAAACTGGAAGATCAGGGCTAGACCAGCGCTGGGAGGCGAGAGAGCTCTGGAGATCAAGTAGCTGGGTCTGCAGTCAAGGTCACTGTCCACGTGATCGATTTCTGTGCAACGAACTACCCAAACTACTTAGTGACTTAAAAGGACAACATTTATTTTGCTCGTGAATCTACGATCTGGGCATGATTTGGAGAGAACAGCTTGTCGCTGCCCCGCTGGGCCGGCTTGAAGGCTGGGACCTGGAGTCTCTCTCCCTCACATGTCTGATGGCCGATGCTGAGTGTCGCCAGACTCTCTGCTGAGGCTGTTTGCAGGGACACCCACCCACACGTGGCCCCTGTGTGGTGTGGGCTTCCCTGCAACATGGGGTCTGGGTCCCGGGGCAAGCTTCTCGCGAGAGAATGGGGCAGCCGGAAGCCATCTCACGTTTCAGGATGTAGCCTCTGAAGTTTGCAATGTCACCTCCACTGTTTCAAGAGACTCCACCTCTTGTCAGAGCATGAGGCATTGGGAATATTGCTGTGATCATTTCTGAAAAATACACCCTGCCACGAGTCGGTGGAAGCGTGCTGTTTAGCCACTCTCAAAATCCAACGCTTCCAGAAGGGACTGTCAGCTTTGCCGTGGCTGTCATCAGTCTGCCCCGGCTTCTCTGGGGCAGGGAGACAGAGAATCTCACCCCTTCCGTGACAGGAGGGGGCAGCTGTCTCCCTCCAAGAACACACAAAATGGGGTGTTTCCACTGAAAAGGGCACAGGGGACGAATAGGAAGATAGGGTTGGGATGTGGAGGACTGTATTGGACACCGGACGGTCCCACATGACCCAAACCTTCTGCGGCCTGACTATCCACCTCTGTGTGGCTCTTCATTCCCTTGATAACATTGTGACCTAAAATTCTATTGTGATCATGTAACCCCCATCCCTAAAGCCCTCTGACGGCTCCCCACAACTTCAGAATCACTCCCGATCTCCTTCGCCTGTCATTCCAGAGATCTATCAACCCGGCCCTTGCCTGCTTTTGCGGGTGGCTCTGGCCACACCTACAGCCCGCGCGGCCTCAGCGCCACCGCGTTTCTTTCTCATGTTGGCCACAGCCTCTGCTCCTCCGAGATCTTACGCTTCTGCACCCTTCTGCATCCAAAGCCCTTCCCCACCATCCTTGTGTACCAGGCTAGTTTTTATCTATCTCTCTGTCTCTCCCTCTGTGTCACAGGTCACTGCCACCAGGAGTTAATCTCCCCCCAGCCCGACCCAAGCGTGGGTCCTTCCTCTGTCCCCGCAGCTCTATTTCTTTGCTTTTCTGGTCAGTCCCTCAGAGAGGCAGCGACGATGTCTTCGTCCCTCGGAGCTCAGGGCACTGCTGGCCACACAGTGGTTGCCCAGGAAATGCTGACTGAAGGGTGACAAGTGGTACAAGGTGGTCCGGATCCCATTGTCTAGTGCAAGTGTCTAAGGCTGGGTGTCATGGTGGAGGAAATGTTTGCAGCTGAGTGCTGGAACTCCAGGTGAAAACTGCTCCCCACCAGTGGCGCCGTTGGCCGTGTGCATGGCGGGGCTGTTTCTGGGCCACGTAAAAGGTTGACGCTGGACATTTACGGGTGAGTCATAATTGGGGCGTGGTTGGGGTAGGGAGGTGTGTACACACAATATAACCTTTGCCTGCAATTGTTCTCTGCTTCAATATTGTCGCAAGAGAAATGAACACTTGAGAATTGCAGAGAGGAGTGAACCTACGTCACCAGGAAGTAGAATAGTTTATTTTTCCATGTGTCTTTCTGGCATAATTGCTCTCCCCTTGTGACTTGGACGAAATAGGGAGAAATGTAGGAAAGGATAAGATGCACATGGAGAATGAAGATGAGGTTCCCTGGTGACGGGCAGAGAACCAGCCTTGCTCCTTTCATGTGTAGGTGCATGGCGGGATGAGGGGAGATGTATGGGTGAGGTTAGCAGGACTTTAGCTCTCTGTTTGGGGACCGATTTCTCAGCCACTGCTGGAGCCTCAGTGCAAAAGCCTTGTCCCCTCAGGGACGTCTGCACAGGCCACGCTGTAGTCACATGCCCACCTGCCCCGAGCTCTGCGGTCTTCCGTGCGAGCAGCGAGAAGGGGACCTAGCCCTTGGCTGCAGAGGACAGATGGGGTGATCAGAGGGCCATCCCTGAGAGAACGGGAGGCTGAAGAGCTCCCAAGCCCAGTGCGAGCTGCATGTAACATATGGCTTAATTTCCTCTCAAATTAGACACTTGATAAAAAAAGTTATTATATCTGTCAAATTGCCAGGGCATTTTATGGGTGTGATAAACTAAGAACCATTGCTTTACAAACCTTGATGGGATGTTTCAGTACCTGGAAAACAATTTTATGGCCGCCCAGGCTACTAACAAATTGCAGATACTGATTAAGCCATAAAGTTACAACAACATTAAAATATAATGAGAGGTTATTGCATGGGGGAAGGCTCTTAAGCAACAGCCACAGCTGCACTCAGCCGGGCTCGTGCTGAAACATGTCAGGACTCAGTGGTCCCTTCTGGGCCGGGCCCGGGCTCTCCAGGGAAGAGCAGGGGACAGAGAGAAGCTGTCCGCACTGAGCGCTCAGAGGCATCGTGCATTGGACGTTGAAGGTCATGTTTCTTGGGAGCTCACAGTTCCCCTGGGACTGGGCGGAGAAGGAGGGCCCCACGTCTGTCCCACACACCACGGTTGGTACGCAGCATCCTTCCTGCAAGTGCGCCATCCCCGACCACTTGTCCTCCCTCCCCATGGAGATTCCACTTACCTTGCTGCGGACTCCCCCGCTCTCTGCACTGGGCAAACCCAAACGGTTGATGGACAGCGCTCAAGAGTGGATGCATATGGCGGATAGACCTGGTTTCATCCTCCAACAGCTGTAGTTTATTTATTTTATTTTCTTTTTTCTTTTTATTTATTTATTTATTTCTTATTTCTGAGAGCTGTAGCTTAGAGATGGAGCTGGGACATGAGAAAATAAAAATATAGAGCAGAATTTACTCAACCGGCCAAGCCATTAGGCGACGTCTCCCCCGGGGGGGAGACGAAGGGAAGACGGGGGAGGAGGGAAGTCGGCGCCCTCTCTCTGGTTCTCTTTGCCTTACCATGTCTCCACCAAGCTGAGACTTTCCTGAGCTCGCCAGTGTGTCACCCAAAGAAGCAGCCATTCTTGTCGCGAGCACTGGTTCATACCTGCAGCTAAAAGAGACTGTGAGTCGCAGCCCGGACCGCCTGAGTCCTGCGTGGGATGCTGCTCAGCTGAAAGCCCAGTGACAGGGCCCTTGCTGTCCCGGAGTGCCCTCCTTCTCCAACCTTCCGTGCGGTTCCTTCGGTCTCAGAGCGTTCACTCTTCACTGCAGAGGATGGCAGTTTCTCGGAAGTGGTGGGCAGAGTCGACTTCTAGGGTGTCCTTTCCCAAGCGTGGGACACGGGCCTTCTCACAGCACTGGGACACCCGCATTTCATCCGGGGAGGACGAGGATGAGGGCGTGGATGGGACACTCATGTCACCAGGTGGAGGAGGCAGGGTTAAGCGCTCTCAGGGACCTCGTGTCATGAGTCAACAGCGGTGGCAGCTGTTTAGCACAGAGGCAGGAGAGGGGACCCCGGAGTTGGGGGCACCCTGAGGGTACAAATCCTGACTCAGGACTTACCAGCTGCATGGTCTGGGCAGCTTATCTTTATGCTTCAGTTTTTCCTTTGTAATTTATATATTTATAAATCATGTTTATATTTATTATTTTTAATCATGTGGGTAATTATATTAATATTTATATTAGATTTATCATTTGAATATTTACTATTTATATTTACCCTCATTTAAATGACCTCTCGTAGGCTTGTTGGGTTGCATGAGTTACCTGGGTTCCTGGTACATGAATCCCTCTCTCATGTTCGCAATACAGATCCCCAGACAATTAGCTCCACTTTGTAAACTCAGAAACCCAGCGAGGCTCAGGGAAGACAAGTCACTTGGTAACAGGCAGTGGACAGCAGAGCTGGGGTTCACGACTAGCTTGCTCTGACCTCAAAGTCCGTGCTCAAGAGGCCGTGACTAATTTTACCTCTGGGACCTGGGGGGACTAAACCGTGGGGCAGGTACCTGGGGAAAGGGGAAGAAACCTCTCTCGGTGCCCCCCTCACCCATCCTGCATGGCAGGGCACCTGTCCTCGGGACTCCAACTTGGGCGCCAGCTCCTGGTAGCCATGGTCACAGGATGATCAAAGCCATCTGGTGTGCCACTTGGTGAGAGACTGTCCACACTGTCGTGGCACAGCTGCTCAGCATTTCACAATGACCAGAGCGCCTGGGAGCAGCCCTGGTGAGAAAGGGACTTAGAATGAAGAGTACTCAGGAGACAGGAGGTCCGTCTTTTTGACTGCATTCATAGGAGGACAGTGGCAAGATGGCAGGACCATGTCACCTATGGAATAAGCTACATATTTTGCTCCTGTAGGGTGTGGTGGGGTAAGTATGTCACAGACAGAGCAGTAGCACTCTGAGGCTCCTTGTTCATTCATTCAAATTATGACTCATTCATAATTTGTTCTTCTAAATTTAACGGTTTAGATACCTGTGACATAGCATCACTACGCTGGGCACTGGGGGTCCGCAGTTGAGCAAGAGAGGGCGTGTGCTCCTTAGGTTGTTAGACAGTGTGCCAAACACGATGACGAGGGTGGAAAGAGTATGAGGGACAGTAGGGGAGAGGTGATAGAGATCTCAAGTCAGCTCGGGGAGGTTCTGAGTCCGAGATTGCTGCTCGACTGCCCGGGCCAGAGAGAATTAAGGAAATCACATTCCAGATCCTCTCCTCTTCTCTTAGGAGTCCTGCTCCCGGGGTCTGGGCTGTGATATTGATGGTGATAACGAACATGTGTGCAGCCCTTTACAAAAGGGCACGATGGCCCCATAAGGCAGCGATCACTGCTCGTCCCATCTGAAGAGTCAAGACACGATGATGCGGAGAGGGGATGTAACTGCCCCAGTGTGACCGGCTTCGCCGTGGGTTCTTGGCCCAGTAGATGTGGCCTCCACATGAGCAGGGACTTTTCCTCCTTCGAGTTGCTGTTTACTGACACATTTCCAGAAGCTCAGAAGAGTGCCCTGTACATGGTGGTCTCTGGATGATGTCTTGTTGAATAAGTCAATGAAATGCAGATAATTTTTTTTTTTTT
>CAUYSK010046522.1:0-23178 GCA_963575035.1 Avahi laniger
TGGTTTGACTCACCAAGGGGTGGTCTCACAGTGAGATGTAGGGAGGGTTAGCATCTCATTCGGTGACCCTAATGAGCAGCCCAGGCTGAGACTACTGATATAGGCAATGCCCAGCAGTGGCTGCTAGAACCATTAGATAGGAAAATGGCTGATCTAGAACAGATGGATCAGTTAGATAACAGCTATACTCACTGATCAATTGTAATATCATAAAAAGATGTGATGCAATAGGAAGTATCCAACACCATCTATAAAGTATTCTTGTCAAAAAGTCAACCTGAATCTGGTCAAGCCTCTTAATTTAATGACCACTTACAGCAACAGAGGGACAGGTTAAAGGGCACTCTCAGGATGCATTCAGCAAAATCTAGAATCGGGAAAGGCTATAGGACAAATAATCCACTTTGTCCAACAAACTATAAGAAAATTTAAAAAGAGAGGGAACCTATACGTTAAAAGAATTTTCAAAGAAAAAGACATATCAGGGGCCGGGCGTGGTGGCTCACGCCTGTAATCCTAGCTCTCTGGGAGGCCGAGGTGGGCGGATTGTTTGAGCTCAGGAGTTCAGAGACCAGCCTGAGCAAGAGCGAAACCCCGTCTCTACCAAAAATAGAAATAAATTAATTGAACAGCTGAAAATATATAAAAAAAATTAGCCGGACATGGTGGCGCATGCCTGTAGTCCCCGCTACTCGGGAGGCTGAGGCAGTAGGATCGCTTGAGCCCAGGAGTTTGAGGTTGCTGTGAGCTAGGCTGACACCACGGCACTCACTCTAGGCAGGGCAACACAGTGAGACTCTGTCTCAAAAAAAAAAAAAAGAAAAAAAAAAGACTTATCAATACAATGTGTGGACTTGATTTGAATCCTGATTTGAACAAACCAAAAATTTTTTTAATTTTATGAGACAAAGAAACCTGAATATTGCCAGATATTTGATGATATTAAGACATTTATGTTAATTTTTTAGGTCAGCAAACCTTTTCTATAAAGCCCAGATAATAAATATTTTAGGCTTTATGGGTCAGAAGTCTCTGTTGCAGCTACTCAACTCTGTCACTATAGTCTGAAAGCAGCTATGAACAACACACAAACAAATGTATAAGACCGTGTTCCAATAAACTGTTATTTACAAAATAGACAACTGGATGGATTTTGCCCATCTCTGTTTCAGAGATGTGTTCAGAAGAGCTTATGGATAAAAGTGGATGCAATGGGTGGATTTTGCTTCTAAACCTTCCACTGGAGAAGAGGGGAATGTAAATGGACAATATAAATGAAACCAGGTTGGTCATGTGTTGATAATTAGCTGAGAACAGGAATATGGCAATTCATTATACTGATTCTCAAAGTGTGGCCCCTGAACCAGCAGCCTCAACATCACCTGGAAACTTGTTAGAAATGCAAATTTCAGGCCCCACCTCAGGCCTCTTGAATCAGAAATGCAAGGGGGGGAGCAGCCCCAGCAATCTGTTTAAACAAGCCCTCTAAGTGACTAATGCATGCTAATGTTATTCTCTCTCTCTCTCTTTCTCTTTCTCTCTCTCTCTCTCTCTCTCCTCTCCTATATGTTTGAAAATTTTTTATAGTAAAAGATTTTTTGAAAATCTGATCACCAAAGTGGCCACACCAGATAAGCAGTCCCTTTCAGGAAATATCAACTGTTTTAGTTGGAGCATGATACATTGCTATAGCAGAGGAATTTAAAAATTCAAATGAAACAATCTCTTCCGAAATGCTTATTAAGTCTATTAGCTAACTCAAGACAAATGACTAGCACACACACATTTTTATATAGTCCTAGGTTTTTTTAATAAATTATTATTAAAACAGAAGCTAACCCACCAAAACTTTATTTTGTATGTACTATCAGTTGGATATCTTTATCAATTTTTCAGGGAAAAAAATAAGTTATTTACTCTGAAAACACTTCTATTATTGAGAACATATCTTCCTATTATTCTACTTCATTTTCTATAGGTATCAGATATTCTTTTCCAGATTTTGTGACATTGTAACAATGTTTACAATATTTATTATTGTATCTTGAATTAATTTGGATTGAAAATACGCCAGCTTTCTTAACCTCATCACCAACAGATTTCTTAACCTTTTCATTATGCCGGTAAACAGTTTGCTGTGGTTTTGGAAATGAGGTATGTGGAGAACTTCTCCATTATTCTCTAAAATTTATTCCAGCTATTATAGAATGAAGATGCTCTCTGTGTAGCAAAAGTCTGTAACATGCCATTTTGTCACATAAATTGACTTCAGATTCTCTCTTCCTCTGTAACTGAGCCCTTCTTTACCAGGATCTAAGTGTGTCAATCACTCATTCTGAAACTACTGATGACAACAAGAGATCTAAAGGAGGCATCCAAAACATCATATATTTTATCTAACATAATGTGAACAGAGGTTACATCATTTCTATTTCTTGATCTGATTTGCCTAACTGCCTTTTGTCTAACAGGATTGCAACGCACTACTGGAAGTTGGCATTTTTATGTTAAATATTCAGTGTCTTAAAAAGCACATTTTCTACCAAATAACTGATCCAGGCATATTGTATTCAATCTGTGTAATAACATACACATTCTCCTCTAATGAATTATTTTCTCAGTGAAAAGGATTTGGTTGCAAGAAATAGATACTTCCTGGTGAACTTAGAGAAAGAAATGTATGGGAAGAAAATAGGGTAACACAAAATGGAACAAGATATGGAATAAACAGGCTCACAAAGGGCAGAAAGTATAGCAACCCCAGAGAAAAACAGAAGCAAGACCTGATGAATGTTACTCAGGGAGTGCCACAGAAATAAAAAATGTCAACTATTTTTGGTCTTTATATAACTTTTCTCAAGAACGTAAATGCTGGGCTGGGTGCGGTGGCTCACATCTGTAATCCCAGCACTTTGAGACTGAGGCAGAAGGATCACTTGAGGCCAGGAGTTTGAGACCAACGTGGGCAACATAGCAAGACCCCATCTCTGTTTGAGGTTGCTGTGAGCTATGATTGTGCCTTACAGATCACAGAGCAACAGAGCAAGACCCTGTCTCTGAAAAAAAAAAACAGAATGTAAATGCCTCCCAGTCATTTAGCCTGAGTCGGGAGTCATCAAGCCACTAACTGATAGTCCTACCAAAGCAAAACTGGGGTGCTATTAAGAAAAGGGATAGCTAATGGGAACCAAGAATGACAAACATCCACTGCAATCATTAAGTTTTAAAACATAAGCAAAATACCTCTCAAAAGCAAGCCAAGTATAGGAATCCCTCATTCAAGAAGTAGAGGCCAACAAAAAAGTTGTCCATAACACAAAGTCTATCATTTCTTTAATTCTGGTTATATAATTAAAGACACACACACACACACACACACACACACACACAGAGAACTGTGTGTAAAAACTATAAATTACATAAGTTTGAGTCATATTCAGCTTAATAACACAGGGGATTTATTCATTCACCCACAAATATTTAGGCAGTGTTCCAAATACTGAGGATGCAGCAGAATACTAAAAAAAATTTTTTTTAATTCTTGTCTTATAGAACTTTTAGTCAGAGGGAGGCAAACAATAGACAAAACGAATAAGTAAATTATGTGGCATCTTAGAAGGTGACAAATGGTATGGAGAAAAATCTGGGAAGCCCAACAGTGAGCACCAGGTTAGAGATGCAAATTTAAAGAGAGTGGCCAGTGGAGCAAAGACTTTCAGGAAGAGAGGGACTAAGTCTGGAGGAAAGTATTCCAGGAAGAAGGGATTCCAGGTAGTGCAAGGCATTGAGGCAAGGGTATACCTGGGCATTCAGGGGCCACAAAGAGGCGGGTGTGGCTGAGCCACGGGAGCGAGTGATGGGGGGAGGGTTTGGAGGTGAGGTCAGGGGTGAGAGGGTAGCCAAGTCATATCAGGACTTGCAGTCCACTGGGAAGCCTTTGGCTTTCTCTAGATGGGAAAACTACACTGCAAAGAATTAATGTCCCCACCCAAAAATCATCTTTCCCTAGAATGATCTTTCTATTCTAAAACTTATCAAATATTAAAACATCCTTCCTGTCCCCCCCGCCACTCTCAAAGCCTATCCGTACTCTTTCTAGACTATCAAAGATTTCTGCAGTATCTAGGTAGTGTCTACCTCCCAGAACATTGTTATTCAGCTGTAGCAGTCAGTGTCCAACCAGGAGACAGAAAACACACAGTAATGTTAATAAGGAAAGTCTAACTATAACAGAAGACTAGTGTAATGGGGGATAAGCTAATAAGAAATAAGGAAAACACTAAAGAATACAGGAATTGCAGATACCACCCTTGGCTGAGATAGAGTACCCAAGAAAGAACTCCCCTCCTCCTAGGGCTGAAATCCAGACTTTGTTGGAGAGAGTGCAGTCATAGCTCACTGGGTAGAGAGAAGTTGAGGTATCAGACTGGTGGAACTTTCTGGAAATCCATCCCCTGAGGTGCTAGAGAAAGCCGTCCACAGGAAGATGCCATGCCTTGGAACTTGTTGCAAAGCTGCATGAAGGACTACCAGGGGAAACTGCTCAGTGCCAAATGCTGTTGGTTGCCATGCACTGCAGGAGCTGAGCACTGGAAAAGGAGCCAGATGTTGGAGAAGCCACACTTTGCAGGAACTGAGTGCTGGAGAAAGCTGTGCCTTGCACTGCCAACCTGGTGAGGCAGAAGCCACACACAGAGCAGGAGCCCGCCAAGAGAGCACACTAGAATCAGAACGTTTTCTTCTCTAGTATTCCTCCAGTGCCCTCTATTGACAATGCTTAGCGTCATTCCAGCTGGCAAAGGAGAAGTATTTCAAGAATCCAGCTCCATTTTCATAGAGCAGGAAATAAAGGGTAGATTTGAAGGTGAGAAGCAATAAATTTATAACTGGCATATCAGCTGTTCTTGTTTGGATGCAATATTCACAATACAAACTGTGGATTAGTTGCAATATTATAGTTCTCCAAATGTTGCTACTTTGCAATTCAAGATACTCCAAAGAAATCCAAAACCATGCATACATGTGAAGCTCCAGGTTCTGAAAAATAAAGTATAGCCAATCCATTCTGAAAATTCTATAATATATATGTCTTGTAATATATATGTCTATTTAAAGCATCGAAGAGTCTCCTTGGTAAAGAATGATTTATGGGGCCGGGCGCAGTGGCTCACGTCTGTAATCCTAGCTCTCTGGGAGGCCGAGGCGGGCGGATTGTTTTTGAGCTCAGGAGTTCAAAACTAGCCTGATCAAGAGCGAGACCCCGTCTCTACTAAAATTAGAAAGAAATTAATTGGACGACTAAAAATATATAGAAAAAATTAGCCGGGCATGGTGGCGCATGCCTATAGTCTCAGCTACTCAGGAGGCTGAGGCAGGAGGATCGCTTGAGCCCAGGAGTTTGAGGTTGCTGTGAGCTAGGCTGACGCCATGGCACTCACTCTAGCCTGGGCAACAGAGTGAGGCTCTGTCTCAAAAAAAAAAAAAAATAAAAGGAATGATTTATATATGTTTGGGTGTGTGGTGTTCTACATAATCATAAATTCAATTGATTTTTTTATCATTTCAATTTTTTATTTCAAACTGTTAAGGGGGTGCAAATGTTTTTGTTACTTGGATAGCTTTAATAATGCTTAAGTCAGGGCTATGAATGCCCATCACCTCAATAGTGTTCATTGTACCTGTTAGGTAGCTTTTTACCCCTCCCCCTTCAGCCCTCCCACCTCCTTGGTTTCCAATGAGTTTTACTTCTCTTTGTGCCCATATGTGCCCATCAATTAGCAACAAATTATTAGTGAGCACATGTGGTGTTTGTTTTTCCATTCTTTTTGGGGGGGGGCGGGGACAGAGTCTCACTCTGTTGCTCAGGCTAGAGTGCCGTGGTGTCAGCCTACGTCACAGCAATCTCAAACTCCTGGGCTCAAGTGATCCTTCTGCCTAAGCCTCCCAAGTAGCTGGGACTACAGGTATGCACCACCATACCTGGCTAATTTTTTCTATATATTTTTAGTCGTCCAATTAATTTCTTTCTATTTTTAGTAGAGACGAGGTCTCGCTCTTGCTCAGGCTGGTCTCAAACTCCTGAGCTCAAACAATCCACCCGCCTCGGTCTCCCAGAATGCTAGGATTACAGGCGTGAGCCACCGCGCCCGGCCCTGTTTTTCCATTCTTGAGATACTTCAGCTAGGATAATGGTCCCCAGTTCAATCCAAATTGCTGCAAAAGACCTTGATTCATTTCCTTTTATGGCTGAGTAGTACTTCATGGTAAACATATACCACATTTTGTTAATCCATTTATGAGCTGATGTGCACTTAGGTTGACTCCACATCTTTGTGATTGTGACTTGTGCTGCAATAACCATTCATGTGCAGATGTCTTTTTGATAAAATGACTTATTTTCTTTGGGGTAGGTACCCAGTAGTGGGATTGCTGAAGAGAATGGTAGGTCTAATTTTAGTTCTTTGAGGAATCTCCATGCTTTTTCCCATACAGTTTGTATTAATTTGCAGTCCTACCAACATTATATAAGCATTCCTTTCTCTCTACATCCATGCCAGCATCTATTGTTTTTGAACTTTTTAATAAAAGCCATTCTAACTGGGGTAAGATGATATCTCATTGTGGTTTTAATTTGCATTTCCCTAATGACTGGTGGTGTTGACCATTTTTTCATATGTCTGTTGGCCATTTCTCTGTCTTCTTTCAAAAAACTTGCTCATGTCTTTTTTTTTTCCCCCTGTTCGTGTCTTTTGTCCAATTTTTAATGGGTCTGTTTGTTTTTTTTCTTGCTAACTTGTTTGAGTTCTTTATAGATTCTGGATATTAGCCCTTTATTGACTGTATAGTTTGTAAATATTTTCTTGCCCTCTGTAGGTTGTCTATTTGCTCTGTTGATTATTTCCTTTGCTGTGCAGAAGCTTTTTAATTTGGTCAGGTCTTATTTATTTATTTTTGTTGTTGCTCTAATTGCCGTTGGGGTCTTAGTCATAAATTCTTTGCCTAGTCCAATGTCTAGAAGAGTTTTTCCTACATTTTCTGCTGAAATTTTTATGGTTCCATGCCTTGCATTTAAGTCCTTTATACATCGTGAATTAATTTTTGTGAGTGATAAGAGATAGGGGTCCTATTTCATTCTTGTACATGTGACTATCCAGTCTTCCCAGCACCATTTATTGAATAGGGATTCTTTTCTTCAGTGTGTTATTCTGTGCTTTGTTGAATATCAGTTGATTGTAGGTGGATGGTTTTATATCTGGGTTCTTTGTTCTGTTTCATTGGTCTATGTCTCTATTTTTGTGCCAGTGCCATGTTGTTTTGGTTTCTGTAGCCTTGTAGTACAGTTTGAAATCTGGTAATGTAATGTCTCTGGATTTATTCTTTTTGCTTAAGATTGCTTTGGCTATTGGGGCTCTTTTTTGGTCCCAATGAAGCATAGAATTATTTTTTCTAGATCTGTGAAATATGACTTTGGTATTTTGATAGGGATTGCATTGAATCTGTAATCTTTGGGCAGTATGGACATTTTCATTATGTTGATTCTACCAATTCATGAACATGGTATGATTTTCCATTTGTGTCATCTGTGATTTCTTTCCTCAGTGTTTCATACTTCTCCTTGTAGATGTCTTTCACCTCCTTGGTTAAGTATATTCCTAGATATTTTATTTTCTTCATAGCAATTGTGAATAATATTGAGTCTTTGGTTTGACTCTCAGCTTGATTGTTATTAATATATAGAAATGCTACTGCTTTGTGTAGTGATTTTGTAACTAAAATTTGATGAATTTATTTATGAATTCCAGGAGTCTTTTGGTGGAGTCTTTTTTATTTTCTAGATATAAAATTATATTATCAGTGAAAAGTGACAGTTTGACCTCCTCTTTCCTGATGTGGATACCCTTTATTTCTTTCTTTTGCCTGATTGCTCTGATTAGGACTTCTAGCACTATGTTGAAAAGAAGTGATGATAGTGGGCACCATTGTCTTGTTCCAGTTCTTACGGAAAATGCTTTCAACTTTTCCCCATTCAGTATGATGTTGGCTGTGGGTTTGTCATACATGGCTTTTATAATATTTAGATATGTTGCTTCTATGCCTAGTTTGTTGAGGGATTTTTTTGTTGTTTTTTTTTTTTTGAGACAGAGTCTTACTCTTTTGCCCAGGCTAGAGTGAGTGCCGTGGCATCAGCCTAGCTCACAGCAACCTCAGACTCCTGGGCTCAAGCAATCCTCCTGCCTCAGCCTCCCAAGTAGCTGGAACTACAGGCATGCGCCACCATGTTCAGCTAATTTTTCTATGTATTTTTAGTTGTCCAGTTAATTTCTTTCTATTTTTAGTAGAGACGGGGTCTCGCTCTTGCTCAGGCTGGTTTCGAACTCTTGAGCTCAAACAATCCGCCCGCCTCGGCCTCCCAGAGAACTAGGATTACAGGCGTGAGCCACCGCGCCCGGCCTGTTGAGGGCTTTTTACCATAAAAGAGTGCTGGATTTTGTCAAATGCTTTTTCTACATCTATTGAGATGATCATATGATTTTTTTTTGGCTATTTATGTGGTGAATCACTCTTATTGATATGCATATGTTCAATCATCCTTGCATCCCTGGGATGAAGCCCACTTGGTCATGGTGAATTATTTGTTGATGTGCTGTTGAATTTGGTTTGCTAGTATTTTGTTGAAAATTTTTGCATCTATATTCATAAGGGATATTGGTCTATAGTTTTCTTTCTTTGTTGTGTCCTTTCCTAGCTTTGATATCAGGGTGATACTGACTTCATAGAATGAGTTGGGGTGGATTCCTTCCTTCTTGATGTTATGGGATAATTTCTACAGTATGGGTACCAGCTCCTCTTTGTAGGTCTGGTATTATAGAATAAATTCGGCTGTGAATCCATCTGGTCTAGGACTTTTTTTGTTTTTGGGAGATTTTTTATTACTTCTTTGATCTTGCTGTTCATTATTGGTCTGTTCAGGAGTTCCATATCTTCCTGATTGAGTCTCAGGAGGTTGTGTGTTTCCAGGAATTTGTCCATTTTCTCTACGTTTTCTAGTTTATATGTGTAGAGATTTTTGTAGTATTCACGAATGATATTTTGTATTTCTGTGGTATCAGTTGTAATATCACTTTTTCATTTCTGATTGAGTTTATTTGGATCCTTTCTCTTCTATTCATGGTTAATCTAGCAAGAGTCTACCAATTTTGTTTATCTTTTCAAAGAACCAACTTTTTGTTTTGTTGATCCTTTGTATTGCTTTTTTCTTTCCCATTTCATTTAGTTCCACTCTGAGCTTTGTTATTCTTTTTTTCTGCTAGTTTTGGATTTGGTTTGCTCTTCTTTTCTATTTCCTTGATGTGTTACATTAGTTTGTTAATTTGTGATCTTTCTGTTGTTTTGATGTAGGCATTTAAGGCTACAAATTTTCCCTTCAGGACTGCTTTTGCTGAATCCCACAGATTTTTGTAGTTTGTGTTCCCTTTGTCATTCAGTTCAAGGAATCTTTTGATTTCCATCTTAATTTCATCATTGACCCAAGAATCATTCAGTAGCAGGTTGTTTCATTTCCATGACTTTGTGTAGATTTGAGTATTTCTCTTGGAATTGATTTTTACTTTTATTGCACTGTGGTCTGAGAAGATACATGGTATGACTTCAAGTTTTTTAATTTGTTGAGATATGTTTTGTGGCCTAAGATATGATCAATCTTGGAGAATGTTCCATGTGCTGATGAGAAGAATGTATATTCAGTAGTTTGAGGGTAAAATGTTCTATAAATGTCTATTCATTCCATTTGCTCTAGAGTCCTGTTTACGTCCAGTGTTTCTTTATTTATTTGCTGCCACAACAATCTGTCCAGCTCTGACAATGGGATGTTGAAATCTCCAGCAATTAGGATGCTACTATTTATCTGTTTGTTTAGATCTAGCAGAATTTGCTTTATGAATCCAGGAGCTCCTATGTTAGGTGCATATATATTTAGGATTGTTATGTCTTCTTGTTGAATTGTTCCCTTTACAATTATATAATGACCATCTTTGTCTTTCTTTACTGTTGTTGATTTAAAGTCAATTTTATCTGATATGAGAATGGCTACACCTGCTCTCTTTTGGTTCCCATTTGCCTGGAATATTTTTTCCCATCCCTTCCCATTGGGTCTGTGAGAGTCCTTATGGGTTAGATGCGTTTCCTAAAGACAGCAGATACTTAGGTTGTGTTTTTTCATCTTTCAGCCAGCCTATGTCTTTTAAGTGGGGGCATTCAGACTGTTAGCATTGAATGATAGAATTGATATGTAGGATGCTGTTCAGTTCACCATATTGGGTAGTACCTTATTGCTGTTTTTTCTTTATTGTGCTATTGTTTTATATAAGCTATGAGCTTTAGCTTTTGGGTGATTTTGTACTATTGGGTATCTATTGTGCTGATCCACACATAATGCTGCTCTGAGTATTTCCTGCAGGGCAAGTCTGGTCATGACAAATTCCCTTAGTGTTTGCTTGTCTGGAAAAAACTTTATATCTCCATCAATTATGAAACTTAGTTTTGCAGAATAGTAGGCAGGCTTTTTATTCACTTTAAATTCTCCCCTCTTGATATTTGTTTTTTTCTGAGGTATGTACACAATTTTTGTCCACATTTACTTGAATATATTATGAATGAATGGCACAGTAAAATATACCATGATGGAAAGAACAATGGCTCTATGTCAGACAGACTCAGTTTTAAGTTTGGATGCTACCACTTGCTAGATTGTATGGCCTTAAGCAGATCACTTAATCTCTGTGAGTTTCAGTTTCCTCTCTAGTCAGGACAATAATGCCCACCTTTTAGAGTACTTGCCCCAGAGAAAGTACCTGTTTTAAAAGATGGCCTGGATCTGATAATTTCTCCGCTCTGATATCATTAGGGTTTTTATTCAACTGCCCATGGTGGAAATTGTAAGCATGCCAAGTTAATTCAAACTTTCATTCCAAAGACAGTCACAGAAGCATAAAATAAAGCTTTGTAAAATGTTCCCCTAATTACCGTAGAATTTCTAAACAATATTCCAGAGTTGTTGGACAAAACAGTAATGGGCATAGATACCAAAGGTTAACAGAGATTCTGAGAAACATTAGCTCTTCCCTTGCTGCCTCTCCCTGACTTTTTTATTCTTCATAATGAGAGATTTTTTTTAAAAGTGAAATTCCCTTTCCTTTTAAAAGCGTCTTGCTATAATAATTCTATTCTCAACTTAGAAAGTTCAAATAACTACTTATGGGAAAATGAACCACTTCTTTACATAGAGTGCTGCCATTTACAAGGGCTTACCAAATGGAATCAGGTAATATACTAAAGAACTGTGAAAATAAAGCTCAAACTTCAGATCTGTACACTTGGCTTAAAAATGCCGGAATGAACTCACTTTCAAATTTCTCATCACAATAAACAAGTTCCTACGACTTTCATCTAGTTTAGTCTACTCTCAATTTCCAAAAACCAAAATGGACTTTCTAGCCTCTATGTTCCTTTGATTCATTTTATATTAGAAATGTTTTTCATATTCAGACCAGACATGTTGCCAAATATTTCTTCTACTTTTTAAAGCAGATGTCAGCCAGAGAGGAATGTACTTCTTCCTTGACAAGAGGGTTCTGAAGTGTCCTCTAAGCCAATTGAATTCTCAACATAAGATTGATAAAACAAGAATAAATGAAACCCAGGTGTTATACTAATTATTAATTTAACCATAAATGAACAAAAGAGAAATATTAATCCTTGATACAAGTTGTTGTGTTATTACAGAATCCATCATAATGAAGTAATGACCCCTCTTTGCTCAGAGGTTAACTGTACAAATGGTACTGTATTGACCAAATGTTAATGAGTTGTGTGTGTGGCAGCAGGTGAGCCGGAGATGGCAGGGGAAGCTATGCGATAGGAAGATAATCACAATGGAAGTCGTATCTTGGGTAATGAACGGGATTCACATCACATCTTCTCAGTCACGGCACAATTTCTCCAGCTCTGTTTATAGTAATCTGTGGGATTATTTGATGGCAAGGTGACATTTTGCCTTTGGAACAAATTTTTCTCATAGAAAGCACAATTACCCACTGATATTGTGAAACACAATTAGACACAGCAATGCTGGGTGATTTAGATTTTTTTAAACATACAAACAGTGGATACATTGTTCATTAGCACATGAGATTCTTCGGTCCTTTTATATAGCCCTTTTGGTCTAAATGCTTTGGCAGTATGTAAATTGATGCATTCTGAAATTTTTTAATTGTCTGTTAGTTAAATAAGAAGTTTCAAGAGAACACTAGGAGCTCAAACTAATATGTGTGATGGATCAGATCTTTATTGTATGCAGACACTGTGTTTCAAGGAACATTATTTGCCTCATATTCTGTCTAAACCCATTTAACCAAAAAATCCATATTATAAAGGAATTTTGTTGTAGTATAAAATTTAATATGCTGGAATATGTATTAATTCTTATGAGTCTAGTTGTTTTATTTAAACTCACTGAGGTGTCAATAATGCATCATACTGAATATCCGAAACAGAGAAATCTCTTTCTGTATCTTTTCTAGGCTTTGCCAAGTTCAGCAAGAGAATTCTTTCCCTGGAAAGCATGTGTGTTTGTGTGTGTGTGTGTGTGTGTGTGTGTGTGTGTGCGCGCGTGCACGTGTATGCACATGCACTCATATTTATCTACCCTTAGCCATCTCTCAATTAACCACACGTAAAATGGCAAAGTTTCGTCCCACACTGATTTTGCTTCCCATCACTCTCTTCTCAAAGCGTATTCAGGAGATATCAGTATGTTTAAACATTAGCCCAAACAAAACAGAATTTTATGGAGAAGGCTAAAATAAACTATTTGTTATATGTCATAATCAAATAATTTAAGAATCAACAATGTACCCTTAAAATCATGGAAAATAAGATAAATGTATCTTCTTTCTGGAGTATGGAAGATATTTAAAATAAATCCAAAAAACATTGGAAACTGTATTGTTCTATTATGCATTAGGAACACATCATTAGTCAAAAGCAAAAAAAAATCACACTTACTTTCTGATGGGATTTTATCTGATTGCCAGAAATTAGCAGAAATACTAAACCACTGCAATACTCATCTATAATATGGGATAATATAAGTACCTCGTGAGGTTTATTATGAAGATTTAATGAGAGTGAGCAGGGGTCAGCAAACTATGGACCACAAGCCAAATCTGGCCCATCATTTATTTTTTGTACAACACACAAGATCAGAATGGTTTTTACATTTTTAAATGATTGGAAAAAATATTATGGTAGGAAAAAAGAATAACAATGTTTCATGATGTGAAAATTATGCAAACTTTAAATTTCAGAGTGCACAAATAAAGTGACACTGGAACACAGCTACACTCATTCATTTTTGCATTGTCTATGGCCATGTTCACACTGCAACAGCAGAGGTGAGCAGTCGCAACAGAGCCTTTATGACCCACAAAGCCTAAAATATTTACTGTCTGGCCCATAACAGAAAAAGTTTGAGATACATGTGAAAATCACTTAGCACAATGCTGGCACTTAGTAGGAGCTTGGTAATATTTACTTACATAAACATGTCCTTAATATATTCATATATATTACATGGAATAAAAATTTTGGGTTCCCCAAATGCTACATGACCATAAACTGTAGTATGAAGATCTGGCTCGACAGAATAGTCAGACCACTCGGGCTCCCAACAGGGACTCTGTGTTATCCTTCCTCCCCCACACCAAGACTAGCTACTACTTGCCATCTGCTCTGCAGAGAGGATGGCACCTTCTGTGCTGGTTTAGATTATTGCCCATAAACAATCACTCCCTCCCCCACCACCTCCTTGGGTGAGGTATACTTTGAGAATGGCCAATTTACTTGTTTTTGAATGGAATATGAGGAGACATATCATGACCTACTGGAGTTCTCATTGTCAGAGCATTCATTCTAGACTCCAGGTACAAGGGAAGCAAAAGTCATTAGAACTAGAAATAATTCCCTAACTTGTCACCTATAAAATAAGTTCCAACTTCAGATTTCCCTCTGCTGGGGTCATTCTCCACCCATCAGATCAGAATCTTAATCTTCTCTCCTGAATGATCAACATCTCTGGCCCGATTAGACCCGAGGTCTATCCTACTAGTCCAGGTGTCTGCAGCCCAAGCTATTGTTGAGGTTACATTTTTAGGTCTACAAGAGAGTTGAAACGGATTATTCACAAATATTAATAGTAAGCCTCAGCTAAATTTGTTCCTTCTGCCAGCCACATGGAAAGGAAATGCTCTGGTAAAAACATAAAATGCAGTCAGCTGAGGTTACAGCTCATTTTTGGCATGGAATCAGCTTCTCAGATTTTCAGCTAGAATAGATTGCTTCCAAATTTATGTAAAAGTGAGGGAAAAAAATTGGGTTTACAGTCATTTCAGCAGTAAATGGTTTCTGAACCACCTTGACACCCTCTCTTGAGGCCCCTACTTTCTCAGCCTCTAGGTAACTTAAAAGAAAAAAAATGGATGAATATGTCATCAGTATTTATTGGCTAAATAAAGAGTTTGGACAGGTAAAATATCTTTTGGGAGGAGACAAAAAACCATCACTCCAGGAGGGTTTCCTACAGGGCAGGGCATGAAGTCTCACCATCATTCTTTTTTTTTTTTTTTTTGAGACAGAGTCTCACTGTGTTGCCCTGCCTAGAGTGAGTGCCGTGGCGTCAGCCTAGCTCACAGCAACCTCAGACTCCTGGGCTCAAGCTATCCTCCTGCCTCAGCCTCCTGAGTAGCTGGGACTACAGGCATGCGCCACCATGCCTGGCTAATTTTTTCTATATATTTTTAGTTGTCCAATTAATTTCCTTCTAATTTTAGCAGAGACGGGGTCTCGCTCTTGCTCAGGCTGGTTTCGAACTCCTGAGCTCAAACAATCCTCCCGCCTTGGCCTCCCGGAGAGCTAGGATTACAGGCGTGAGCCACCGCGCCTGGCCAAGCCAACAGTATTTTAAAGAGAGATTTCCTTAAGGTTATGCAACATCAACAAAACGTCTTGCTTGGTCTCCAAAGTTCCCCATGGAATATGATCTAAGACCACTTACAGCTTTGGAGGGAAACTGTCTAACCCGGGATCCCTGAAGGGATCACCAGTTCTAGCGTATGATGCTCTGAATTTTTCCTGTTTGGAGAGTCTTTGGTCCATTTCCAGAGATCGTAGCCTTAGATCTCTCTCAACATTCCTCTGGGGCCCTCCAGACATCCACAATCTCAAGAGAAACTGCAAGCTTCTCTGGCCCATGCATGATTGCTTGCTCCGAGCCTCCCACTCCATTCTCATGCTCTCTTCTGTTCTTGATCTTCTTAGCCTCTCTTCTCTTCCTCCTCTCCCACAACTGTCTCTCTCCTCTTCCTAAGTGTGCCCTCCTGAGTCTTCTAAATATCTTTCTAAGCTTCCTTTTTAATAATATTCTCCCGTTCTCTCTCTCTCAATTCCTTTCTCTCTTTTTCTCTCTCTATTCTCTGAGTCTTTGTATAACTTTCTTCTTTGAACCCCTGCCCCCTTCCTTCTGATTTTCTCAAGCTTTCAGTCTCTTCCTCCTCTCCAACAGGAACAGAGCTGACCTTCTCTCTTTTTTGTCCCCAAATCTTCTCCCCTTTTGGACTTTTCTATTCTCTTCAAATGGCACACACACCATCCTCAATTTTGCAGGAGTTTCTTCCTGTCTCTCACACACCAAAGAAAGACAGGTTCTTTATACCATGTTACCAAGGAATATTCTCAGTAGAGCGCTGCTATCCTAGACCCAAACATGACTTCCTCTGGTATTTATCCTTACCGTACACTCCAAGAAAGGATCACTTTTATTATGCCCATATTTTCCTCTCTATCCAAATCAGGATATATGAGAGCCCAAGTTTAAGCATACTTACAATAAGATAGGATATTTGAAATCTGGGCTGTCCTAGAAAATCCAGGACATAATGTTGCTATAAATTCCACCCATCCAGAATCCAGCTCTCAAGCAGTTTCATAAGCAAGAACTCTGGACATCCTCACACTTGTCAGGAAGTTCATGTTCTGTATATTACACTCAGACTGGAAAAGATTTTCCCCTCATTTTGCCCACTCTGGCCATCAGAATTTTGACTGCACAGTCAGGTACGGTCTAGCCATCCAGATTGCTATGTATAAATCATACATAGAAGGATTCTTTACTGGAGACTTTATGAAGCTCACAAAAATCTTTCACTAAGAAAGACTGAACCCAAGTCTGAAATGAAAGTATACAGTTTACTACCCATAGACTTATGCATAAATCTGTATAAAGATCTTCAAAGGTGGTTTAGTAGGTTGTTTTAAACTTTCAGTTCCTCCTCTCTAAAAAAAGCTATTAACCAATGTGAGTTTCTCTGATCTGATTTGCACTTTCCTTCCTGCGCTTTCCAGATTCTGCTAATTCTCTTCTATGCAGGCTGTTTATCTAAATCACCATTGTTGCATTTGCTCAAAGTTCACTTTAAGTACAGTCTTGATCATATTTTGGGGGAACTTTATTTTCCCAATAAGTCTGCAAAACTCCCCCTTCTTATTCCTTATTGCCCCCGAAATGGTGTTTCTCCTTGTGATTTTAATATGGCTCTGCCTAGCTCTAGATAACCCTAACTCTTTTTGTCATGTTTCTATGTTGCATTTTCTGCCCACCTTTGTCCTTCCCCACAATGAAGGGAGTATTTGAAACATTTTTTCTTTCCGGAGAAGAGACTTGCTGGTTGTAGGATCCAAGTTTAAAATGGACCCCCAGAGAAACATGGATGGCCTAAGACATCCTGTGTAATCCAATAAATATCCACCCCACCCCCACCCCACCTTTGCTAACTACAGCAGCTGGAAGAGTCAGGGAGGGGAAGGAGTGATTTTTAAGTATTTTATGCTCAGTCAGTCTTGTGCAAACTGCACATGCTGTAGAGTTCATGCACTTTTCTCCCAGAAGTGACTTTTAACTTTTACTCTACATGTAGTTCCAACAAACTTGGATATTTAGTTTCCACGCCTATAGCAGATCAAAACTAACAATTGGTGGGTGGGGGTAGGGGACAGAGTGGTTAAGAGCACAGATTCTGGAGTCAAACTGCACATTTGAATCCTGGTGCTGCTGTTTCCTAGCTGTATGACTTTGAATGAGATAGTTAACCTTTTTGCCTTGGTTTCTTCATCTATAAAATGGGAATAATAATAGTAGCTATTTTACACAGTTGTAATAAGGATTAAATGAGTTAATATATACATAAAGTGCCTACAATTGTGCTATATGAGTATTAAGTGGAGTAGGCACATTGGTTACAGTAGCGGTGAGATATAGCAAAGAAAAAAAACAAACCAAAAAAGTCATGAAAGCAGAACAATCTAGGATCCATCTGTGCAAGGCTGAGGTTCTCAAACTTTCTCAGTTTGAAGGCACATTTAGTGTCTTCAGCAATTTTTTCATGGTACCCCCATGCCACAAAACCAAACAAACAAAAATTCCATTTATTAAGTAGCTAAATCCGAACAACTGAATCAGTATTTATGTCCTAATAATTTATTAGCCATTTGAAATAATAATATATATAATCTTTTATTCTTAAATATTCACGACTACTTATTAATGGGGTACATATTATGCTTGTTGAGCAATTCATTTCTCAGACTTTGGAATCAGATTGTATATTACTATACTCATTTTTTGTTCCACATTGATTTTCACTTGGTACTTGCAACCTCTGAAAACCCAGCTTCACAAAGATGTAACATCATCCGGAGGCATATAACCAGATCTAATGTTGAAACCTTGAACCCAAGCTTGTGTGGCATCAGAGAGATATTGAATATTGTATATTTCCCTTCAATTTTAAAATATCCTCTAGCACCCTGTGAGTTAGCTATAGCATCCTAGGGCTCCTCAAAACACAGTTTAGGAACCATGGGTGTAAGAGAGCAACCCCCTAACAAATCTTCAGGTTATTAACACTGATCAGAGAACAATAATGGTCATGATAATTACCTTCAGAAATCTTTAAAAGTTTAATTTATGGTCAATTTCTTCTACATAAGAAGACTGAGAAATATCAAGTGCCTATTTAACGAGATTGCCATTCAACATTATTAATTTTTTTTTTTTTTTTTTGAAACAGGCTCTTGCTCTGTCACCAAGGCTGGAGTACAGTGGCGTGATCACAGCTCACTGCAACCTTCAACTCCCAGGCTCAAACGATCCTCCTGGCTCAGCCTCCTAAGTAGCTAGGACTACAGAAATGCACCACGATGCCTGGCTAATTTTTTTGTTTTTGTAGAGACAGTGTTGCCCAGGCTGGTCTTGAACTCCTGGCCTCAAGTGATCATCCTGCCTCAGTCTCCCAAAGTGCTGGGATTACAGGTATAAACCTCCATGCCTGGCCTTAAAATTTAAAATAAAAATATTAATCTTTTAGCTATATTAAAAACATACAGGATCATTCTCAGTCTGGCCCCATCCTTTCTTCAAGAAGAGAGCAAAGAACACAAACCTTGGAGTCATATAGATTTGGATTTAAATTTAGACCCACTGCTTCCTATAATCTTGTGCAAGTTTCTCAATGTTTCTGATCATCTTCTTATCGCTAAGATTTGGATGACAATTCTCACCTCCTAAATTCTTATGGAAAGTAAAAGAAATAACTCATAAAAAGTGCCTAGCACAGATCCTGGAACGTGATGGGTGCTCAAGAGCTCCTTGTCATTTGCTAAACATGCCTTAGGCTTGCATCTTACTAAGCCTTTGCAACATGGTGCTTCCTGAGCCTGATAAACCCTACTGCTTTTCTCTGCTGACAGACTGTTCATTCTGCGCCATCCGACTTAAATGCATTCTTCCTTCTGAAGCCTCCCTTGGCTTCTCTGGAGAGAATGAGTCACTCCCTCTTGTTCGATTCTGCAGCGTGTACGGCTATCACCTCCCTTGATCACATTGTGTTGTAATTGCTTATTTATAAAGCTTCTCCTTCCCCAGATTTTATGGTCCTCCTCCATGGCTAAAGCCATATCTTATTTTCACAGCATCTAGTACAGTACTTGGCCCTCAATAAATATTTTGATGAATGGAGGAATAATAATAGCAAACACTTACGCAGTGCTTAGTTCTAGGCACTGTTCCAAGTGCTTTACAGATATTATTAACTTGTTTAATCTTCACAACAATCCTGTGAATTATTATCATTTCTATCTAACAGATGAGGAAAATGACACACAGAGAAGTTTTGTAATTTGTCTAAGTTCACTAAGCTACTAATTGTCAAAGCTAGCATTCAAACCTAAGCAGTTGGTGTTAGAGTCCAGCCTTTTAACCAACACATGGCAATGCCTCCCAGTGAACAAGGGAGCAAACAGTCACAAACAAATTTGGCTTTCCCAAAGGTCTCACTTCCTCAGGTTTTGGAATGGCTCATTCATTCACTTAACAAACATTTACATAGGGCTTCATATGTGTATATCATCACACTATGCACTTATCTCTGATTGCTCCCCCATCCCACCCCATCTCCACTGCCTGCCCCCAAACTCAACTGGTCTGTGAATTTCAGTTTCTTGAATGCTTTGTGCTCTCTCTCAGCTCTGGACCCATGACTGCCGCATTACCTGGCTAACTTGTGCTTTTCCTTCAGTTCTCAGCTTAAATTATTATACTTCCTTCTGAAAGACTTCCATTATCCTCCTAAAGAAAGTTAGGTGCACCTGCTCTGGGCTCCCCATGGCACTTCACTTTGCTCATCCTAGCAGTTGTCATACTTAACTCTTCTTGCCCATTTACTCATCTGCCTTCTGCACTAGACTATAAGTTCTGTTAGCGCAAGGACTGAGTCCACCCAGGTTATCATTGAATCCACAGAACCTAGCCTGATGCCTGGCATATATTAATAGTAGGTACCTGATAAATATTTGTGGAATGACTTATTGAAACATAAGCAAAACAAAATCACTATGATTAAGAAGTCTAGTGGAAATTAAGTCTAATGGGGATACAGGAAAATAAACATTTATGGTATATTGTGATACATACTATAATAGGGATATGACGGGGTCCTTCGGGGCCACAGAAGGGAAGCTTTCCAGCTCTATCTGGGGTTCAGTGGGAGGGGGACAATTTGCAAAGTCTTAAAGGATGAGTGAAAGTTGAAAAGGAAAAGAAAAGCAAGATGCAGTATAGTGGTAAAAAGCAAGAACTACAATAGAAATTGCTTTGTAGCCTAAACAGCTAAATCATTTTTCTATGTCCAAAAATAACATTAATCTAAACTTAGTCTTACAATTGACTGATCTAGAAAGAATTCAGAAGTAATATGAAATAAGTTAAAATGCAATATGATGAAATAATTGTATCTCTTAAGTATCCCTCCTGTGAATTCCCATGAACATCTCTTCTTACCTCTATGATCATATTTATCATGCTGCGCTGCCATTGTCAAAGTGTCTCTATCCCACCTGATTGTGAGCTATTTAAGGCTTTGGATTAGAGTTTTAAGGTCTGATTGAATTCTATGTGTCCCTCATACCCAGAACAAAGCCTGGCCCAGAGAGAAGACCTGTGAATACTCCAGCATGACCATAAAGTCCTAAATGGACGGACCTCCAGCAATCTCTCAGCTTTGTTTCATGTCCCATACTCCATGCTTCAGCCACTATTAAACACATTTCTGTTCCCTGGACAAAATTTGGCTCCTTTAAGGCTTTAAGCTTCTGGGCCTTCACACATGCCAATGCCACTCCCACTGTCTCTTCCCACTCACTTCCCCAGCTCTTTGTCTAACTAACTCCTACCTGCCCTTCAGATTTCAGCTGAAACATTGCTCCTGAAGGAAGCCTTCCCTGACCTGAAGATAAGTGTAGACCATCCTATTATGTGGTCCTATTATACCTATACTTTTCCTTTGTGTCATTTATCACATTTGCAACTACTTCAACATTATCTCTTCATTAGATCATAAGTTTCATAATTCAGCACTTCGAATAGAGCACATAAGATAACAGATGCTCAATAAAAGTGATTTTGAATAAGTTATTGAATAAATGAGTAAAGTGCTATTATTTGTTCGTAAGTATGATTGAAGTAGCCCAGCTTTCACGAGTCTCTGTATGGTATCAGGATATTAATAGATTGGAACTAATTAAATCAAGTCATCAAATCACCATTTAGTGATTTAGTACTAGAAGCATTTCCCATGCACCATTAAGAATCAGGGTTGTTGCCTTGCCAGGCAAACAGTTGAAGCAACAATACCTTATCTAAGAAGATTCAGGTGCGCCTCTGCTCACACCACCTTCTTCTGTCTGCTCTTAAACCATTGCTGGCGATCTTCTCCCTGCTATCAAAATCTCCTTCTGAGCTTACTTTTCTCATGTCAGCTTTCAACTCATCTCTTGCTCCAGGTCCTCCTTCCTGCTTCTTCAGAGGCTTGTCCTATACAGCCAGCACCGGGATTAACCTTTGCTCCACAGCCTTGCCTGGGGCACCAGAATATTGCTGCTTCTGGCCCCAGACTATCTCACTCAGTACCTCTTCAGATCTTACCAATCTGCGTTTCCAGTGAGCTTGGGCACAAGGCAAGAGGCTGGGTGTGAAAGAGACAAAGAAAGGACAATCCCTACCCTCAAAGAGCTCGCAGTCTATCCAGAAAACAAAGGGTATTTACCCTTTCATGAGGAAGTTCAGAGGAGTCATTATCCTTAAGTCTTCCTTCTCCCTCCACACACATCCAATCACTCTCCAAGTCTTGCTACTCTATTTCTTCTTAGCTTGCGTATCTTTCCCTTTCTTTCTATCACTGCCCTGATTTAGACCTCATACTCTCCCTTCTGGACTATTGCAGCAGCGTCCCAGTTTATCTCCTCGCTTCTATTCTCAACCTCATTCAATCCGTTCTCTATAGTAGCCAGAGTGATCTCAAAATACAAATCACACCACTGACCTCCTCTCCTGAAATCCTCTTAACAGTGCAAGCGTTCAAGGTCCTTCACATCTGCCAGCCAACTCACCTTTCTAGCCTTAGGTCAAAGGTAGGCGCGAGGGGAGGGTGGCTCAAATTTTGGCAGTTGTTCAGTGAGAAATCTCTGCAAGGGAATAGGGTAAGGCTTTATCACAAATGTTCATTTTGGCATTGAACTATACATTCCATTTTTTAAATGAAATATTTCAGACATACAAAAAATTATAGAAAACTATATAATGAATAAAGTATCCCCACCACCCACCTTAAGAAATAAAACATTATTAATAAAATGGGAGGTCCTCTATACTCCTCCCCAATTGCCTAATCCTTTCTTTCCCAGCATCCAGACATATCTATTATCCTGAATTTGGTGTTTTTCCCTCCTATGTTTGTTTGTAGACTTCCAATACATATTTGTAGCATATATGCATTTTTAACTCTTTAATTTGAAATGATTTTAAATTTTTAGACGAGTTGCAAAAACATATATTTATATACCCTTTACTCAATTTTGTTTTTTTTATTTTTTATTTATTTTTATTTTTTGAGACAGAGTCTCACTGTGTTGCCCAGGCTAGAGTGCCGTGGTGTCATCCTCGCTCACAGCAACCTCAAACTCCTGGGCTCAAGCGATCCTCCTGCCTCAGCCTCCTGAGTAGCTAGGACTACAGGCATGCACCACCATGCCCAGCTAATTTTTTCTGTATTTTTAGTTGTCTGATTAATTTCTTTCTATTTTTAGTAGAGACGGGGTCTCGCTCTTGCTTAGGTTGGTTTCCAACTCCTGAGCTCAAACAATCCGCCCGCCTCGGCCTCCCAGAGAGCTAGGATTACAGACGTGAGCCACCGCGCCCGGCCCTCAATTTTGTTTTTTTTAAATACAGGGTCTCACTCTGTCACCCAGACTGAAGAGCAGTGGCACAATCATAGCTCACTGCAGCCTCAAACTCCTGGATTCAAGTGATCCTCCTGTCTCAGCCTCCCAAAGTGCTGGGGATTACAGGCATGAGCCACCATGACTGGCCCTTTACCCAGTTTTTTTTTTTTTTTTTTTTTGAGACAGAGTCTCACTCTCTTGCCTGGGGCGAGTGCCGTGGCATCAGCCTAGCTCACAGCAACCTCAAACTCCTGGGCTCCAGCAATCCTACTGTCTCAGCCTCCCAAGTAGCTG
>CAUYSK010046525.1:0-23702 GCA_963575035.1 Avahi laniger
CAGATAGTCTATCATCTTACCCCCAGTTTTTTTCCTTGTTCTACCCCACCCCCAGCTCTAAATATAGCAACCAAACAAAAAACTACAGCTAAAGAATAATGCACATTGTCACCCAGGTTATCAAAGAGCCAGATGAACGGATTGTTTTAAGGAGTGAGTCACCATCACCTTTAGGTTCAAGTAAGTTTGGAAAGCCCTCGCCCAGAAACCAAGGGGATGCCGATTTCCACTGGGAAACTTCATTTGCCACCTCCCAGCATTCCAGCTCTCCCAGCCCTCTGGATCAGCCCCTTCTACGAGAAAGGTCAGTGGCAAACACCCATCTCTTTGCTTGAACAGTGCATTGTGGCCTGGCTGAAGTAAAGCCAGGTTATTTATTTCTTCGGTTTGCTTTCTTAGGGATATTCAGCTAGTGACCCATTTTTTGTTTCTGTTTTTTTTTTGTTTTGTTTGGTTTTAGTGACAGAGTCTCACTCTGTCACCCAGGCTGGAGGGCAGTGTTGTCACCATAGCTCACTGCAGCCTCAAACTCCTGGGCCCAAGCGATCCTCCCGCCTCAGCCTCCCAAGTAGCTGGGACTATAGGTGTGTGCCATGACACCTGGCTAATTTTTCTTATTTTTTGTAGAGGTGGGGTTTCACTAGTTGTTCAGGCTGGTTTTGAACTCCTGGCCTCAAGTGATCCTCTTGCCTCAGTCTCCCAAAGTGCTGGGATTACAGGTATGAGCTGCTGTACCTGGCCTGGTGACACCTTGATATGAAAAAATGATTATTCTTTTTAAGATCTACCCAAAAGCAGAGTTGAGCCTTTTGTCTTGCTTCTGGAAAGCATATCTCAGGATGCTTGTTGTAAATGAGATAGACGACTTTGGCATGGATACTGTTTACCCATTTTTTGTGTCATAAATTTAAAAACTAAAGCTTTTGATTTCACCAGTATAAATGTGTTAACTATAGAAAGTTTGGAAATTACAGGAAAACAAAAAGGAGTGGAAAAAAAATCACCCATAGTCCTGCCACCCAAGGATAAATGTTATTAACATGTAGGTTTATTTTCTTTTTCTAGACATGGTTTCTTGTTTGTTTATATTATTGTCACAAATAATAAAAATACATTTGCATCTGTCTGGAGGGCAAGCCAGAGAGTGAGAACAGGAACGTTTCTTTGCCAAATTGTACTCTCTAATTTGTAACCATTCAGTTTACCTGGGTTTTGCCAGTTTTAACTTAATGCAGTTTAAGTCCTGCATTCAGGGAAACCTCTGAGTCTCAGGCAAGCTAGGACAATTGGTAACCTTAACTCCAGGAAAGTGGCACTGAAAATAATATATTTAAAACAGCTGTTTTGAATGAAGGATATACTAATCTGCTTTTTTCTGTGTTAATTGTGATGAGAATAAGAAATTTCCATACCAGAATAACATAATTGCTCACAAAGGGACTCATAGTAGATATATCCTAGAACCAAAGTGGCCCTAAAGGTTTAACAGGAATTATATAGTAAGTTTGAAGCAGACTAAGAAAGTGGCAACCCAGTCTTAGTGTTTTTCAGAAATGATAGAATAACTCTATATTACAATGTTAAATCATGTATTTGAGGAAGCCAAATCAAACATTTTAATAAAATCTATTACTATATGGTGAGATTTTGATTAGATTTTGATTACTTAACTGGAAGAAAATAATACAACATAGGTGGCAGTTGTCTTTGGCACACAGAGACAGGTGGTCAGACACAGTTACACTCCTCTCTCTGCTTGGTCTCCGTTCCCTCCTGGCTTATGCTCTCGCCACCAGCCTGGAACACAGCAGGTTGGCAAAGCAGGGGAGGTTATCTGGGATTCAGAGACTTACAGAGAATTGATTTTAAACAGAGAGTAGGAAGAGCCTTCAGCTAGGGGTGATCAGGAAACTTGGGCTCTGGTATCCATCTGTCTCTACGTAATATGTGATCTCACACAAATACTTGACCTTTCAGACCTCAGTTTCCTCATCTTTGAAATGGGTGTGATGATCAAAGATCCATCTTGTTACAGCTACAAAGTGCTTCTCTGCTGCCAGAAGTGGGGAAAGCTTACGGCTTTTGTCCATGTGCTTTGTTCATATACATCTCCCAAACTGCCTATAATCAGTACAGCAAACTTTGCTGAGAGACTGAATTGTGTCTGCAGCTATTGGGCAATCACTATGTGCAATGTCCATGATCAGGGCATATCTCTGCCTTCCAGTGGCTCACATACTAGATGGGAAGGCAGGCATACCCGCGTGTCAGTAAATATGCCATAGATTGCAGTATGTACTTAACAGATGTATTATCCAAACGCGGGGGAAAGAGACAGCAGTAGGAGATTAGTTCCATCAGGAGGGAGATCTGGGAAGGCCTCATTTCTCTTTAAATACGTTCGTTAGATGGTTTATGCATTCATTCAGCCAGCCTTTCCAGAGTGTCTTTATGCAGCACTCAGTGATCCTCAACTCCGGCCAATGTAAGAATTGCCTCCTGTTTACTGAGTCAAGATCTATTGGAATGGAATCAAGTGTGTTTGTGGGAGAATGTAGAATCTTTGTAGTTAAAAGAGTGTGTCAGGAGGAAAACAGGATTCATACTCAGTCTGCTAGACCTGGAGTGGAAACACTAACATTGAAGACAGTTTTCCCGATCTCTGAAAACTTGCAACCTACCAGAGGATGTAAAAGGAAAGAAAGTACACAAGCAAGGCAGAACTTTGTGAATAGTGCAGCCCAAATGCTACTGGAGTATAAAGGAGGAGGATGCCACTTCTAGAATGTTTTATGGAGGAGGTGCCCTTTACATGTGGGCCCCTGAGAGGAGGGGATTGGTACATGATAGAGTTAATGGGGGTTTAGGATGGGAGGTGGGAGGCAGGGCCCTGTAGGCCTCTAGCAGTTAGACAAGTTTGGGAGACTAGTGGGTTCCAGGGCTCAAGGGTCTGAAGAGGACATGGAAGCCAAGCTAAAGAATTTGGGCTTTGCTTGGAAGGCCCTGGGGAGCTATGCAACTTAGTCACAGGAGTTGGCACAAGTGACTTTAGGAAGACAGATTTGACTGCAGGCGAGAGTTTTATCAGCCATCTCTGATGAGGCAGCAAATTCCATGTGCCCAGTGTCACTCTAACTGATAACTTTGGACCTAATTGAACTATGAGTTTGTAAATAAGGCTGTGATCAACAGTGACTCAGAATGACACAGCCACAGGAATGACATGCAGTTTGCCTGTGGCTGTCCTGGTTTTAGTCCCCAAAGTCTTGCATCCTGGGACACCCTTGAGTTCTGGGTAAACCAAGACAGTTGTTCTTCTCAACACCAGAGAGGTGGCCCCTAAGACAGTATTTTTAAGACAGCAGTTTTGAATGAAGGATGTGTGCTTCATCTCTGTGGGGAGGAATCCATTCCCTGTTGACTTTAGAGCAATCACAAATGCACTCCTGGACACTGAGGGCTACCAGCGCTTTGTCCCTGCCACTCACTGTTCTTTTCACATCAGTGCCATCAGGTCCAGTCTCTGTGCCCAGATCACAAGGGTGCATGAAAAACACCTTTTGAGTTTCTCCTTCCTCATACTGAAGTTGGTAAGGGGATGAGCTGGAAGACAAATTTTAGAGTGAGAGTCAGCCCAATGTTTTGCTAGAAGAAGTGGAAATCCCTTTAACTATCAAGGTGAAAACGGTAGTCCCAGAAGGAGAAGGAACCCTCTCAGGCCTGTTCCCTGTGTCCACCATCTGGATGGTGTCACTTCCCTTCAATACACATCCTCCCTCTTCCCACTGCGTGAGTAGAAGGTGGGTCCCATGGAGAAAGCTGTAACAAAGGCATAGCACTGCTCCTATCTGTTTATCCGTCATTCTCAAAGATCTTCACACGTGGAATAGATTGATGTGACGGCAATGGTGGCAGATGCCGGAATCACTTTGGTACTATTAATAGTTACTCAAGACCTACGAAAAAGCATTTACCATGTCCAGCTACTGGCTATTTTTAAATGCTAGCTTTATTCATAGCTTTAAAATATTTCTATTCCTTCCTCCTAAAAATTCTTCAGGAAGTATAGAAATGATGTACATGGACTTTTCTTAAACATGCGCCAGTGCTTTAGGTGGTGCTTTTATTTGCTGAAGCTCTTTTCCTGGGTTGGTAATGGATTTGTACAGATCCATTCATACTCTTGGTCATATCTCCCTGGAAACCTATGGGACATACCTGTCACAGAGAGAGCTGGATGAGAGGCCTGGACATGGGCCGGAACCAAGCAGAAAGCAAACCACACGGGGGGTCATTTGTGTGGTGGCCACAGAAGCAACTGGATTTCCACACATTCTGTCATTTCCAGTCTTTATAATACATTAACTCGAGAGAATAATTTTATCCAAATAGCTAAAATTCATTAGGTATTTTTAGAAAACAGTATCTGTGCTTTCCGTTATCAAATTGCTATGTATACTTTTAGCATTTTCCACCCCCTGGAATTCTAAAATCTTTCCTGATATGCACTTTTAGCTTGGTTAGACCTCAGACTTTAGGATTCAGTGTCCATCTCCCTTCCAGATATGAATGAATAAATGAATGAGTGAATGAATTCAATCATTAAAGAAATAGTTATTAAATACTTACTATGGTGTTCGATATCTACTATGCCCTGGAATGAGCTATTAATCAAAGAGACTCAGTCCCAATTGCAGTCTAGGAATAAAGACAGACATTAACCAAATGATGATAAAATGTCCACTGGCAGCAGTGGTATGAATGAGGCATAGGTGAATGAAACTTCAAGTGTGTATAATGGGGAAGCCGATCTCCTTTATAGGAGGGGCTCAGGAAATACTCTCCTGAGAAGTTAGCAATTGGACCGAGCTCTGAAAGATGAGTAGGAGTTAATAAGAGCAGGGATGGGGGTTGGAAGGTGAAGACGGAGCAGCGTTGGCAAAGTCTATGAAAGGGAGAGAATGCTCCATGCTTGAGGAATTGAAAGAGACTATCAGACCTGTGGCTAAATTTGGAGTCTGGGTGGCCTAAAGTAAGCAAGATATAAAATAAAATTCTTGTGGTAGAAAACAACTGGGATTAAAGTTTATATTAAAATTTTTTGAATTAAATTTTTAAATGTAAAAGTAGTATTTGCTCATGAGAGAAATATCTGAAAATCCTGGGAAGATACAAAGAAAAGACTCACTCATAGCCACACCCGCATACAAACTGGTCTTAACATCTTGGTGGTTTTTATTCGCCAATGATTTTCCTATGCATAGGTTTAATAAAGGCATTGAAATAACACTATGTCTACCATTTTGCATGTTGCTGTTTTTTTCTTATGATTACGTTTTAATATCCATCCATACTTTTAAGTATTTTATGTAAGTGTTCTTTTTAGTAGCTGCATAATACTCCACCCCATTTAATCTGTTCAGCAGGTCCCATCCTAGTTTTGCGTCCACGTGGAAGAAGATCCATGAAAGGGTATGCAGTCTCCTGACATCCCACAGAGCTCAGCAGCACCTAAGCAAGGTTAGGGTTTCTGATAACGCTGGATCTTCACTGACAAAATATCATGGGAACTTACAGTCTAGTGAGGGAGACAGACGTTAATCAAGTAAGCACAGAAATAAATGTAAAGTTGTGATGCTTGCCAAGGAGAGTACCTGGTGTCCTGAGAGTGTGTGGTGGAGGGTATTTGACTTGGCTGGGAGTTAGGGCAGGCTCCCTGAGGAAGAGACAGTAGAGCTTAGATCTGAGAGATGAGTAGCAGCTAATTTGGGGCACAGCATTCATCAGGTGAAAGTCCCATGGTGGGTGTGGAGAGTGTTTCTGATCCATTGGTAGATATACCCAGTCCTTTGTGTCTGCTGCAGGTATACAGCCAAGAGATCTTTCACCATTTCAGAAGAATTCAAATGAGAGGTTAACAGTGCCCCCGGTGGCTGAATTTAGCCATGCCGTATGGTTGAATTAGTCATCTTGACTTATGTATTTATTTATTTTTAGAGCCAAGGGCTTGTTCTGTTGCCCAGGCTGGAGTGCAGTGGTGCGATCAGAGCTCACTGCAACCTCAAACTCCTGGGCTCAAGCGATCCTCCCACCTCAGCCTCCTGAGTAGCTGGGACTACAGGCGTGTGCCATGATGCCTGGCTAATTTTTCTATTTTTTAAAGAGACAGGGTCTTGCTCTTGCCCAGGCTGGTCTTGAACTCCTGGCGTTAAGCAGTCCTCCCGCCTCAGCCTCGCAGAGTGCTGGGATTACAGGTGTGAGCTACGATGCCTGGCCTAGCACCTTGACTTGTTAAATGCTGGCATATGCTAGATTTATAGAATGACATTTATAAATGAATATTGATTACCCTAACTGCGGGGGCAGTGGATTACTTTACTTCCTTTCTGCAAAGTCCTTGGCTTTGCTTTAATTCCCAATCATTTCAAGTAAGAAATCCCTTTTAAAAAATAAGAAGAAGAAGAAAAGAAAGAAAGAAAGAAAAAATCTATGTATGCACATACATAGTGAACTCCATGTATGGCATAGGTGGAAGGCACAGACCTCTTAGATACCAAACCGCACATCTGGGTATCATTGATCTCTTTTACATTATGGTTAATGTAATTTCTGGATTTGTTTTTGTTATAGGAAGATTCAACCTCTGAAGTAAATTATATCCATGAAAAACCAGGCTATCCTCTGAGGAAATACCCACTGCATGAACAGAGATATTTTTAAGCTGCTGTCTTTTGTAAGTAAGCGGCTTAAGTGCCTCTTCTTATCTTGATTTGCTAAAAAAGTTTCAGCTTCCTGAGATCAATACGAACTAGAAAGTGTGATGGCCAGGAGAAACGGAGGGGGCCGAGAACCACGCGCCTCTTCCGTTCAGTATGATAGCGACAACGTGCGTGTCTGCCAGCTGCCTCGCCTCCTTTTCTGCTCCCCACCCGCCCCGCCTCACTCTTTATCTAAGGGACCCTCTAGCCTCCTTTCACCTCCTTGAACACAAGCTCTTTCCTGTCTTGGGGCCTTTGCACATGTCGTATTCTTCATCCGGAATACTTGTTCCCGACGCTGCCTGGGTAACTTCCGTCTGTCTCCTTCAGGTCTCATGACTTCCCGTGACATTCCTTCCCCCTCTGACATATGCCCTTTCACACCCTTCACTTTTCTTTCAGAAAATATGGCACAAATTATTATTTTGCTTTTTAGTTGGGTTGATTGTTTAAAATCTGTCTCTTCTACTAGCATGGAACTGCATGAGATCAGGGACTCTGTCTTGCTCACTCCTTCGTATGCACCACTACAGTGGGAATCCCACTTAACTTTTCAAACACACACACTGGGCGTGTGTCCTGGACAGGAATCTGCCTCCCCACCCCAACCCTGCTGCTGTCCCTGCATCACTGACTCTCCACCAAGGTTGCTGCTCAGTAAACAGTTTTTGCACGTGAATGTTGAATGAGGTAGGTAACGAGGCAACTCCAGAATTCAGACATGTGGCAAGTAGTTGGCCATACTGTGAAGTGTCATCATTTCTTAGTATTCTCTTCTTTTTCTTTTCTAACCCAGGCCCAGAATGATAATAGTTCTTCCTCATTACATGCTTCCTAAGTGCCAAGAACTGGTCCAAATACTTCACATGTATTAAATGAGATAATATTTAATTCTCAGAACAGCTCTATGAGATAGGTACTATCATTAGTTCCATTTTACAGATAGGAAAACTGAGGCACAGAGCATTTAGGGACCTTAAAGTGGCATGGTTAGTGAATGACAGGAATGTAAAGGAGAGCCCTTTGGAACCCAAGCAGAGTTTCAGCACTGCCCCTGGATGTGTCCCACTAGGATCTAATATGTCATATTTGTATAGCCCTCATGCCAGCAACATCAAAATAATTACGAGTGTTTTTAAACAATAAAGGAGGTGGGATGACCTGCTAGGTTTTCACTGTAGTCAGGCTCCTGAAAGTCTGGTTTGAGGCCATTCATGCCTTAGGGCACAAGTCGCCTGGTCCCAGGGCTGGCCAGGACTCCTCGCCCTCACACAGAGGAATGTGGAGGAAGCTTAGTAATTGCCCATTCTGTGGGCTTCAACCTTGGGACGTTCTGCTTGGTAGATTAAAGGATGGATTCTGGGCCACTCAATCTCTGGTTGCCAAAACAGTCATCTAGGCATTTATTAGGTGGTTATATAGAACATAGCCCATGCAATTACCAAGTGCCAAATTGCATTGAATTTTAACTTGGGTAATATCAAGTTACATAAAGCCCCAAACCAGCTGATATGTGGACACCAATGTGAGGGGGCAGAGAGAAGGTAAGAAAAAAGAGTGTAAATTCTGTCTTGGAAAATATAACAGGTGTTCCCTCTTGGTGGTTTGGACTATGCACATAGTTCTTCCCTGGTATCTCTCCATACCATCTTCCCCTAACCCCGCTGCTTCAATCCTGGATTCCTGATAAGGCAGGGATCCTCGAGTGCTGTGTTAGTGGAGGCTCTCACGGTTATAAGAAGCCCAGCTGACTCTGGCTAGTCTTAAGCAAAAAGGGCAGAGACGAATAGAAGGGGTTGGAATGCATCTACTTCTTATTCTGGATGTTTTGGGACTTGGTACCTTTGGTATAAAACAGAGTATTCCTCGTACACTTTAAAATGGTGAATTTTGCCGCAAAAAACCAAACACCTAAAACAGAACACACTGCCCCTCCCCAAACCAAAAAAACCCATCCGATTCTCAGTGCTCTTGGAAGGCATGATGACCACCTCTTGGCCCTTACCAGGCGTGTGAGCTGACTGCCTGTGTCTGACACACGCACACTGAGAGTCGCTTTCAAGGCTGGGCTTAAAGGCCCCTCTGTGAAACCTCTGGTCCCTTGGGCAGAGTCAGGCCTCTGCCTTCTGTGACTAGACTGTACCAACTCCGGCCCACTGAGTTCTCCATCCTGTGAGCATCTCCCTGGGATCCCAGACTCCACCAAGCCTGGCTTCCGTGAGAGCTGGTCCCCTTGTAGCTCCCCACTGGAGGGCCAGCCTGGAACTCAGGCCCGGGTTTCCTCAGACCCAGAAAAGAACTGTAGCTCCAACCATTTCTAAAATTAAAGAACAGCTAAAAGGAAATAAACCGAGGAAAGAAAAAAATAAAGGACAAAAATTAACTGAAGTGCTGGTTTCTGGTCCAGCATGGCTCAGTAGGCGTCCAGCTCCTACGACATGGCTGGCATGCCTCCTAGCCTCACCTGTCTTCGCTGGCAGGAGCCATTTCACTTCCTCTCACAGGGGCCCCTTCACCTCCACTACAACCAAAGCCAAAAGCAAACTAGCCTGCAGATTCCAAGCCCCACCATTCAGTGCCCGACCTCTCTGATTGGTCACCAGCTTCTGAGGGCTTTGTCATGAGGTGGCTTGTGGGGACTGACGTGATGGTAAGGATGCACCTCCTTTCATCCCAGGAGCTCCAACAGACCACACGTGCAGTGACCATGCACCCACATCACAAGGCAGGTCACTGGGTCAGCAATCCTCAACAAGCATTAGAGTCACCCGGGGAGCTTTGAAAAATACTAATGCCCGGGCCCCACTCCAGGCCAATTTAATTGCAATTTCTACAGGTGGTGCCCAGCATTGGTATTTTTATAAAAGTTCTTCATGAGATTCTGACACACATGGAGGACTGAGAATCTCTGCAGGAGGCTGAACATCCCCCCATCCCCATACTGACGCTTTCTGTGCTCAGAAATAACTGTTCTATAGAATACAGTTGATTGGAACATGTTTAACAGTTCAACTTGATACCACCTAGCAGTTTTTGGCACATTTACTGCATACCCAAGGACTATACGAACTCCTCACAATAATACTAGGAAATAAATACTCTGAGTACCATGGTCCCCATATTATACAAAGAGGTAACTTGCCCAAGGTCACACAGGTGCTCACTGCCTTATTCTGACCTGGGAATCCAGGGGAAAGGAATAGAGACCAGGTGATCCCCAGGAAGAACTACAGGCCAAGGTCAGGGTAGAATGAAATCATTTTTTTCTCCTTGGTTGTGTTGATTGTTTGCCTTTTTCTGAGCACCACCTGCGGTATGTGATGTTTCCAATTCTGCAGGGGAAAATGAATGGAAGCCAGAGGAGGAGGAGGATGAAGAGCTCTCTCATCCAGACAACTGACACATCCTTAGAGAAGTGAGCAACAATTTTTGTTGTCTGTATCGAGTCACCAGTGTATAATCCCCTTTAAATCAAACCCTATACTCAATCTCTTGTGTCCACCCAGGTAAGAGTTGTTGATTAAAGTGTTTGCTGTTTGGGGCTCACATTTTCTTGTCACACTGGAAAATGTGTATTTTAGTTTGTGTGTTTGTTTTGAACATGAAATAGAAAATCACGGTAGTTGGCTGGCAAGTGCTTTTCCATTTGGAAGGCACTCTTTAGAATTCTAACTAAAATGTCAAGATGTCTTTTCAGGTGTTCTTCATTTTTTGCAGTGGATGTGTTCTTGAAAGATTCTTTTTTCCTCTTTTTCTGCTTCCCCTTTTTCCTATCCCTTCCTCCCTCCCTCTCTTCCTTTTTCCTTCTCTCTCTCCCTCTCATTCACACACTCAAATTTTATACAAACTAGAGGAAGTTGCTATTTAGAGGAATAACCTGATAAATCTTCCAGGAAAGACTGTCAACCTGACTTTCTCTTTTGATAAATTTGTTGTTTGTTTGTTTTTAGTGATTTATATGTAGTCCGCTGAACACCTAGGAAAAGAGAGCATTATATCTGGAGAATTCAGATCTTGTTTTAAAGGTTGAATTTTTATGGTAAATTTGTAAGAGGGGGACTGTTTTGTTGGACTGTAGTGTAAACTATTCCTTCTGTTCACCACCCCTGCTTTTCCCGGAGTAATTCTTAACAAATTTGTCAGGAGCAAAACCTTCCTCAAATATTTCTCTAAAAGAACTACTTTAAGTAAGTAGGTTCTGTAGATATGACTGGAAAAACTAGATGTTAAATTAGTAGGGTGCCTTATGAAGTGTTTACACAGATTGAGGGAGCAGGAAGAGAAAGGGGATGGGATGAAGGGGGACTCGAGTCACATTTGTGACTTCGTCAGCACAGATCCAGAGAAGACGGGGCCTAGAAATGGACACGATCATCCTTCCTTCATACTATAACCTTAGCATTTCCCTCTACCATACCTGCTATGGTCTGAGTGTACCTTCAAAATTTATATGTTGAAATCCTAACCCCAAAGTGGTGGTATTTGGAGATGGGGTCTTTGGGGAGGTGATTAGGTCATGAGGGTGGACCCCTCGTGCATGGGATTAGTGCCCTTATAAAAGGGACTCCAGAGTACCCTTCCACCATGTGAGGACACAGCAAAAAGACAGGTGTATATGAACCAGGAAGTAAGCCCTCTCCACACACCGAATCTACTGGCACCTTGATCTTGGACTTCCCAGTGTCCAGGACTGTGAGAAATAAATTTCTGTTCCTTCGAAATTACCCAGTCTAAGATATTTTGTTATAGCAACCTGAATGGACTAAGACAATACCCCAAACATTTTTAGTTTTTACAAGATCAGTGAGAGCTATGTTTTCTTTTTTCGTTATAATCATAGGAATTGGTTCATTAGGTAAATTAGGAAAACAAAACTGAAAATTAAAGCAGAAGAGAAGCTCTGAAAACAAAACTCATCTATCCTCTTCTCAATATTTCAGCCAAATAAACGTATATACAGGTTGAACATGACTAACCTGAAAATCCAAAATCCGAAATGCTCCAAAACCCAAAACTTTTTGAGTACCAACATGATGCCACAAGTGGGAAATTTCACACTGTGGAATTACAGAACGGCCAGTGACCCACTGTGCTGGGTCTCAGTCAAAACACAGTCAAATGTACACAATTATTTTTATTTTATGTTATCTTTTATTTAAGTTTTTTAGAGATAGGGTCTTGCTCTGTCACCCACACTGGAGTGCAGGAATGTGATTGTAGATCACAGCAACCGCAAACTCCTGGGCTCAAGCAATCCTCTTGCCTCAGCCTCCTGAGTAGCTGGGACTACAGGTGTGCACTGCCATGCCTAGCTGATCATGCAAGAAATTTTTAAAAATATTGTATAGCATTACCTTCAGGCTATGTGTATGAAGTGTATATGAAACATAAATGATTTTGTGTTTAGACTTTGGTCCTCTCCCCAAGATATCTCATTATATACATGCAAATATTCTAAAATCAAAAAAATCCCAAAACACTTCTGGTCCCAAGCATTTCAGATAAGGTCTACTCAACCTGCATTACAACGAGCATTCCACCTTTGGAAGGCACACAGCAAGCTTAAATTATGTGTACTTGTATGTTCTCAGTGTCTTTGAAATTATAGTTGTCAGTTTCTTATTTTGATGTCACTTCTAAGTAGTCATTAAAAATTAGAAAATACTGTGTTACATTAATATTATGGTACAATTCTTAGAGGAGGGCCACTTACATAAGCAACTGAAGGAAATCAGCCCTAATGAATTGGTATCTCATTTCAGTTATTGTTAAAATATATACTGTGACAGTCAATGTTCAGGTTTTTTTAAAATGGTTTGATTATAACTCCTTAATTTAATTTGATAATATCTTAAATGCCCATTCTTATTTAAAGTCATTTTTGTTTTCCTCACTAAATTATGATTTTTTTTTCTTCACTTTCTGATCTGCTCTTTTGTTTAAATTATTTCTATTTTAACTTTTTATTTCTTAAGGAATTATTTCAGTGTGGAGAAATCCTACTGGGGCCAGGGCTGCAGTTGAGATATTTTGCTTTTGGAGTATATAGTATTAATAGCATGAATAATTTTGTGAAATATTGGGTTTGGATTACTTTGGGAGGCTCTGTGTCATTAAACATCATAAAAAAGAGTTCCTACCTGTCTTGCTTCCATGTATAATTCATTTCTTGACTTTCACAGTTTCAGATCTGTCAAAGCTTGGACTGTATTTTATGAGCATGTTTCATAGGTTCTTGGTTTGAAAAGGCTCCTGGGAAAATCCTTTTTTGTGGGACATGGGCCCTCCCAACAAAAACTGCTGTACAATGAGGCCATTTCTTTATGGTCACCAGACTGACTCAAAGTTAGCTGAAGCCTGTAAGCCCTGAATTATAAAAGAGATTTAAAAAAATGGGAGTGTGAATGATATGTTTGACATAGATGACGTGGTTGGTTTTAGCTGTATAATTTGAGGAGATTGATGGGTATGTGTGTAAGTTCAGCCTAGCCCCTGAATACCTGGCCATTCTCAATATAGCCATGACTCCACTCAATTAGTTGCATTAAAAGTGCCCTCTGGCCTCTCCGAAGGGCAGTCTGAGGAACAGGACATGCCCTCTAGCGCCTACTGTGAGCAACGAATCTGCTAGCGCTGCCAGATGAGACTGCTGTCCTTCTCTGATTAGGAGACCCAGCCCAGCACTACCTGGGGGCCTGCAGGTCTTGGAGAGGACCCCCCCCCTTTCTTCTCTTGTACTGGGAAACCTGTGAACAGTGATAAGAGCTGCAATCCTCTGTGCCCTTGGGCCGGAACTCTTCCATCCTCCACACTGGGTTTAGGGCCACCAAATTTTATGACAAAGTTACTTTATCAGAGGAAAGAACCTAGCTTAGTTTCACCTTCATAACTAGGGAATGTGGCCAAAACACAGTCATATCCAGGACAGGACCTCTTCCTGAAGGATAGATTAACAAGAGCTTCTTCAGCAGAGTGAGGTGTTCCCAGTCCAAAATTTTCTCTTCAGGATTCTGTATTGTTGCTCCATAAATTAATATTACTATATTAGAGACAGAAATGATCTCAGGAGTTTTGCAGGGCTCTGCCCTGAAAGAATATGTGCACATGTTAGTTTGCATATCAAAAGCTGCTCCACCTCGGGAGGGCATCTCAAAAGGTCAGTAGTGGCTGCTTTCCAAGGTGACTGCTGCGGTCTCAACCCCACGGTTCTCACCTGCTTTGAAGGACAAAGCAAGGTCTACATGGAATCACAGGATGAGAGCTGCTCAAAGAATGTCCGCCCGAGAGACAGATACCAGCGGCTAACAACACTTAGCCCAAGGGACAGTTCCTGCTTGACTTCTGATGACCTGTCTCTATCTGCAATAACTAGATAAAGAAATATGGAGCCAATATATCTCTGTTTAACCCTTCTGTTAAGTACTAGCTTTATCTTAGAACTTAGAAGTTTGTGCTTGAAAGATTTTGTAACCAGACTTAGTTAAGGGAGCTATAGTAGCCTTTTGAAAGGCTTTTAACCCAAAACAAACTACCCGTTATTATGTAAATCTGTTACCCTTGCAACCGATCACTGTACCTATAAATACCCATGTAAAACTTCACTCGTGGCCTTATGATTCACGGGGATATCGTAGGGACCCCTGAGTATCCCACTTTTGCCTTTTATCTTTATAAATCTATAAAACTATACCTTCATCTCTGTGTATTCTTTTATTTCTATTATTTTTCATTTTCTATTTTCTTATCCTTTGTGACAACCCCTACCTAAGGGACCCGATTTTTTGCTGGGAGTGTAGCTAACTCCCTGCACTGTATCTTTTAGAGTAATCCACTAGCACCACTGTAAGTATAGATATGCTTTTGTTTTCTTATCTTTAAAGTACCCTGTAGCCTGTAGTATAATATAATATCAACCCTTCTCATTCACTGTAAGAATCACCTGCTGGAGCTCATTTGCTCTCTGTGGCTCTGTGGCGACCACGCAGCTTTGCTTTGTCTCCGAGACCTTGCCAGCCGATAGGACACACAGAATACAATATGTGTACAGCTGGGTTTGCTTTCTATGCATGTGCACATCACTCGAAGGGGCGGGGGCTTATCTTCATCTGACACCAAGAACTCTGACACAGCAGCACTGAGGGTACCATGGCCTGCCCCAGAAATAGTGAAGGGGATTTGGGAGCTGCTAGGCCACCAAGATGCCAGGATTAGGACTCTCAAATGAAGAGAGGGAAAGGAGCTCCCTAGCGAGCCAGAGACTTTGCTCTAAGGTAAGAGAGTTGAAATACACATGGTGGGCTTGTGGGCCTTTGGTTTGTCACTGGGGGATGCTTTTGAACTGCCAGGGTGTGTCACTGCATGTCTTCTAAGGCTGGGCGGGTGTGGTGGGTGATTTATCCTACATTCCTCCTTCCACAGCAGAGGCCAGGACAAGGGCGACTTTGGGGCTTGAGAGAGCTAAAGTCTTTTACAGACCCCACCATCTACCTTTGGGGGACCTCGAATGCCAGGAAAGAGATGGGGTAAATGTTCTTTCTTTCTTCCTCCCCCTTCACCCCTGCTCTCATTCATTCATTCCTTTGTGTAATGCCTCCATTTGCCAGGTGCTGTATCGAGTGCTTCATGTGAACACAATAGCGTAGATCTGTTAAGCCTGAGGATTCTGGAGCAGAAACATCTGGATTTAAATCCTGATTCTGCCAAGTGCAGGCTGAGTGCCTTGGGCCAACAGTTTAACCTCATTGTGCCTCAGTGTCCTTACGTGTAAGATGAGTAATAGTATCGACTTCATAATGTTATTATTGTAAGTAGATAACACATTAAATCAGTGCCTGACACAAAATGAGCACTTGGTAAGCTTTAGCAATTCTTATTTTCATCTCATTTAACCCTTGGAAGAAAGCACGATTTCCTTCATTCTCTTGCTTAGGACACTGAGACCCAGAAAAGCAAATGTCAAAGCCAGTTGGCAAACCCTGGTCTGTCTTGTTTCCCAACCTCATGTTCTTTCTCTCACGTTATGCCTCTGCTTGATTGTCACCTGATTATCTCTGAGGCTAGTCCATTCTGGATAATTCAGCCTATACAGCTTGCAAAACATGAAATCAGAGCATTTCAGGTGATAGAGAAACTCAGGTCTCTTTGCAGAAGTTGGAACAAGGTTAACCACTTCTTGTTTAGGTCTGCAAGGATCCTTTCAGTTCTTATTTCCTGTCATTGGAATGTTATGTTTGTAAATAGCATTTTTAGGAAGTCACCCCCAGCCCCTGCCCCAAAATAAACTTCCCTGTTCCTTTTCCTCCAGGAACTGACATTCACTTAAATTGGAATTTTGAACTGAGATAAATATCACACCTGTTTTAGTGGGATGACTTCCAGGAACAGACTGTAGGCACTAGGTGTTATTGCTGGAAGTGCTGGATTTGTGGTGGGAACTCTTTGTCATGAAAGCTCATTTGGCATTGCGTAAGGGAAGTTCAACTCAGGCACATAATGACATCCTTTGTTCCGTGGCTCACATGGTCTTCTAGCCCTATAACTAACGAAATTGATTCCACAACCTTGCATGGATCCACTCAACTTGTATTAATTAAGGTCCTACTATGTGCTCAGTGTTGTACTGAACCTTATGGTGAAGGGAGGGGTCACACTAAGGGATATAAAATATAATCTGTGCCCTTGCGGAGTTCCCAGATTTCCTAGGGCAATGAGATGTTTCAAGTGTGATTCTCTAAAGGAGTTGCGAACTGAGATGTCTTCAGCACCAGGCAGGATTTGTGACTCTCAGAAGCAGTAGAGTCTGAAATAATGGTGAGTGGTGGGGAGTGGAATGAAATGGAGAGTATAACCCCCTACCCTCGCACAAGACGTTCATGTTCTTCAAATTCAAATATAAAACAACCAAAGGCTCTGTGGCCACTTAAAGCCGGTTTGAAGCTAGGTCTTGCCCACAGCTACCTGTTTTGACTCCTGTCTAATAGTATGAAATGATGATACTGATTTACAGTGAAGTTTGTGAAACTCAATTTCATTACTTTATAGTCAAGTCTCATATTGATTAACTTAATAATTTAAGGCAATTCTGATTATGTATCAAGTTACTGCTACTTCTCTACGTTCCAGGAGGTAAGAAGCAATGGGGTCTTGGGGCTAGGGGACCAAGAATTTATTTTTGACATTAAAAAATAGGAAGACAAGGTAGAGAAGAAGTTTGGGAGAAGTGAGGCAATTGGGGAGGGTATAATGAAGGATATGTGTATGGAGAATGAGGAAATAGCCTCTGGGGATATCCTCTGAAGTGTCTTAAGTATTAGACCTGATAATTTAGACTTTGTGCTGTAGATAATATGAAGCCATTAGAGTTTTGGAGCAAGAAAGCAAATCATTAATCTGATGATCTTGTTCTGGACAGTTTGGGAGTAGGCAGAGGCTGGTAACAGGGAGAGCTGACGAAGCCATTGAAGACGTCTGGAAATTAGGGTAATAGAGCCTGAACTGAGTGGGAGAGTCATAGGAAAGAAAAGGGCTGATGAAACACTGGGGGTGGGGAGAAATCATGAGGCCACTTATTTTAATGGTGCTTTAAAACCTGTGGTTGTATGTGGAGAGGGGGTGGGGAGGGTATCTAGCCCCATTAAGGAAAAATCAGGTAAGTCAGGTGGCCTGGGCTGAGTTGCAAAGTGAAGGTGAACTATTTAATCATCAGAAATGACGTATTGATTGAGAGAATAACTGCCCTGCAGAGGCCTTCATTTTGTAGACTTACATTCTTCATGACATGAGTCAAGATGAACTCAAGGACTAAGAACAAAATAGGAGGTCAAATAAAATCTTTTGGGAAGGGATTTTTTTCATGGTCTCTTTTTGGCACAGGAGACAGAGTAGGGAACACATAGAAGTACTAGAGAGTGGGATGCTGTTAGACAAGGTGGCTGTTCAGAGGCAACGGAAGACTTGTCTTGGATTTAGTTTAGTGAGTTTTTTTTTTTTAATTCCTCTGAATCTTGTTCTTACTGTGAAGGTCTCATTGTTGTAAATAGAATTTAGAGGATTATCACAATACAAGCTGCTTATTCAAGAGTTACATGAGAGGAGAAAATGCAGGAGTATACCGTGTCCAGTTATTCATGTCTGAACGGAGGCTAAGTCTTGGGTCACTCACTTCATGAAGAGGCAGCACTGTTCACTCAGGGGCTCCCCGTTGAAGCTCAGCACAAAGGGATTCAAATAAATTATCTAATCTCTATAGACCTGCCTCACAGCCTCAAACCTCTTGGGATCAAAAGCAGGAAGAAATGTTTATGAAGTTAGGTTGCAAGGGAAATAATGATGGTTTTGAAAACACAATACTCAATTTAGGAAAGAGAGACTATAGTAAAAACTTATGATGTTGATTTTGGATAAGTTCAGTTTAAAAAGTTGGTGGAAAGCCGTCTGGAAATGCCCAGTAGAAGTTGGAAATAGGGATATGAGGTTTGGCTTGGAGATCAGGGTGGGAGAAACCAAGGGCAGCTACAGATATTGTGGATACACATAGTCAGTAATAATCATCTGCATAGAGGTGGTAGTTGAATCCATAATAATGGATGAATTTCTGGTGAAGAAAGTGTAGGGAGAGAGACCAGAAGGATATGGGGGTTGTTCGTTTATTTCACAAATATTTGAGGGGCCCCTGTGTGTTTGGCACAGGCAGAGATGAGACCCACAGTAAAGGAGCAGCAGGAGGAGGTCACAAAGGTGATGGAAGGGAGGTGGGAAAGATCAGGGTGGGATAGAACCTGATAATGTCTTGGAAACCAAGGTTAAGAGAACTTAGTGGAACACAAGCTAATCAGTGGTGACAAATGTTGCAGAAGAGTAAAAATTGACTACTGAAAAAATGCCTTTTAGACTTTATAAACAGGGCATTGATTGCCTTGGAGTGTCAGGAGAGTTGTGGGGGTGGAAGCCAGACCGCAGGGGGCTGCGGCGTTAGTGAGTGGGGAGGAAATGGAGGCAGAGCACCGAGACCAATAAACAGCCTCAAAAATTTGGGAAGAGAGGGAAAAAAGAAATAAGGTTCCAGTGCTTATTCTGACCCCCTTTTATCCTTGCTTTTGGAACAGAAAGGGAATCTTGGAAGAATTGGGTTTTGAATGAAAGGTTTAAAGGTGATATGATGATATCATATCAACTATGAAGGAGGTGAGGTTGGGCAACTAGATTATGTAGAAGATAATAGAGACACATTTTAAATTAATCTTTGCTAGAACAGGAAAACAGGGAGAGGGAATTTGAGACAGTAAATTTGGTTGTAGCCAATGAAATGACATGATTAGAAAAGATGAGCAACCTTTAAAGAGGTGACAATTGGATACTGTCATGCATTGCCTTTTACATTTTAGACATCTGGAAACGCCATATCTTAATAGAGTAAGACTTCAGAATCATGTTTGAATCCCAGCTGTGAACTTGGCAAGTTACTTAACCTTGTTAAGCCATAGTTTGCACATCTGGGAAACAGAGGGTAATATTACCTTGCCTAATAGGATTGTTGAAAAGAATTCATGAGATTCTGCATGTAAAATATTAATACTTAGTACAGTGCCAGCACATACTTAGCACTTGGTGTTAACAATGATTCTTTTTTTCTTAAACCATTTTATTGAGGTATAGTTGACATACAAAAAGCTCTGCAGATTTAATATGTACAACTTGGTGAGTTTGGAGATACATATACACTTGTGAAAGGACCACCAGAGTCTGTGCCATAAACCTATCCATCACCTCCAAAAATTTTCTTTCACCTTCTTTCTTTCTTTATTATTTCTGGGGGTATTATAAGAACACTTAACATGAGAGCGATCCTCTTAGGCAATTTTTAAGTATCCAATGCAATATTAACTATCGGTGCTATGCTGTACAATAGATCTCTACAGTGATTCTTATCTGACATGAAAATTTTAGGCCAGCCCAGACTTGAGTTAGAAGTAATATTCTAGCACTTCTAACTCCCTCTGCCTTACAATGCCTGGTGAAGAACACTGACACTGAAGCCAGATCATTGTGCCACCTATGTGTTGTGTGATCTTTAGGCTTGTTGCTTAACCTTTAGTGCCAGTTTCCTCATCTGTAGAAAGGGTATAATCATAGTACCCACTTCATGATGCTGTTAGGAGATTAAATGACTTAATGTTAAGCAAGAGCAGTGTTTGCCACATGGTAAGTGCAATGCCAGCATTTGCCAGATAAATAAAAATGATTTTCCTCTGTGGTGGTGTTGCTGTTTTTCCTTCTGAAATCTGGATATCCCCTCCTGTACTCATCCTGGCAGGGAATCAACATCTTAAAAGAAACTGGATCTTTATTTGGCCTAGAGTGTCATCTTTATGAACAGTAATGATGCCCAAGAATAGGGTAGGTGATTTTTCTGCCTGCAGTGATACAGGAGCAAACTTTTCCTTAGTGGCAAGAAAAGCAGACTAAATATCCTTGCTGCCTGAGTCTGCTTTGTTGTTTGCATGTCTACTTTTTTCATCAACTGCAGGTGGCATGTTTTTCTAACTTAACTGACCCCATGCAAAGGAGCAGAGAGCTGTGGGTTTGTGTGTGATTAATGGGAAGCTGACACATTTTTGTCTATCATAACCTTTCTTGCTAAATTAGGAAGTGGGGGATTAGCTCTGAAGCCCTGGAAGTTAAAGCCAGTCTGGCATGCTGGGAAGACAAAAGCAGGTGTTAAGATCTGCCAGTGTCCCTGTTGCTGACTGCCATTGCTTTTATTCATAACATGAGTTTACACACTGGCACTTCTCTGACACCTGTCAGACCCACCCAGTTTCCTAAAGACCTGGGCATTTTGTTATCCTCAGATTCATTTTTAGAGAACCTTTTTTATTTTATTTTTTCCTGAGTCCTTAGCTCAGACAAACCTTTTGGCCGGCCTTTTATTATTCTTGCCAAGCTAAGCTGATAACCTTGGAAACACAACACAAGGGCTCCTTAGATGAAAGTTACTCTTGAATGCTTGGAGGAGGATCAAAGTCATCTTTAAAATGTACATGCCTTCAGCACTTTGTGAAGGTGTGTCCCTAATATGGACCGAGTGGTGCCTTTTCTCCAGCGACTGCCCTGCCCGAATGACTCAATTCATTTCAATCTGTCTTAACTTCTCCTTGGAAAATGTACCTTCCCACAGAGCGTGGACAAGATAAAAAGCAAATCCTGGTTAGTATCAGATCCTCAGACTCTTCATGCCTTCCCCTGGGGCCAAACTCTTGACCCTGAAATGCCCAGATGAAGCAACCCTGCTTTGCATTCCCTCAGACGCCCTGAAGTGGAAAAATGTGACATCCTCCTAACACTTGCTAATGGCTTTCCCAGGTCATGGAGGAATGGCAGCTACCAGAGCCTTGCAGTTTGTCCGGAAAACACAGCTTCTTGAAGCAATCCAAACACTACTGCTCAGGAATTTGGTTGATTCTGTTTTAGTTCCAGGGTTCTTTGTCTCTGCTTTCTGCCAAATGGTACTTTCTCAAGACAAGCTTCTATGTAATATCCTAGAGCTATCCCAACAGGGCCAGAGCTCCCCCGCTCCAGGCTGTGGAGACCTAGAAACCAGCAAAACTTCTCTAGAAGTGTTCTTTTCCATTTTCTCCAACCAGAATAATAACAATGGATTTTTAACTTGTTTTAGGGGGTTCACTCAGAACTGTTCTGAATTTTTTGATACCTTAAAAGTAGCAGATCAAGTGGAGATTTGTAGTTGAAACCAGAAGTGTCTCCTTAATTCTGCAGAAATGCCCTCCAACTCATATATGGCAGTGGTTTGTCCTAGGGAGGGAAGAAATGGGCAATTGTGTGGATAGATCTCACTGCTTGCTTAGGAGTTCTGTGGCCCTCTGTAGCCTTGGCCATTGCGAATCAATAACTTCATACACTTAGGTGTGCAGCACCCAATTCCATACATATGGACCAATGTATTGTTCCCAAAGCTAATTTGGCAAAGCCGACTTCTTGTTTATAAACCAGCTTTTACTTAAAAAGCCTAAGATTGCAGGGAAGGGAGGCGCATTTCCTATCACAGGGTGTATTAAAAAGCCCCAGTTGGGGCCCAGAATAAAGTCTACTTCTGGCTGGTGGGGAGGAAAGTTTTTGAGGAGTCACATGAGGTTTATAGGCCAAGATTGCAAAAATGAACTTCATGCCATGCTCTAATTTTCAGGATGTTTGAAGGGGTGTTACGTGAATGTACATCTCAGCCTCACACACACAGCCCGAGCATCTCAAACCCCTCTCTATGTCTCAGACCACAGAAAGAAAGATTGAAGACACTTGGGAACACTTATATTTATTTACTTCCTACATGATACTTTACAGAAGAAATTCTAAGTCTTATACTCTGTAGATTAAAATGTCCCATCTCTGGAAGGTCTATAAATGTCCCCTTTATAGACTGAGGGTTGTTTATGAAGTCTCACTAGGTTGGACATACTGTTTGCTCTAATAACCCAGCTAGCACCACGTGGTAGGAGCTATAGTCCTTAATCATGTAGTGACATGGGTCCTAAAACACTGGAATAGCATCTCTGTGGATTACCCACGTAAATAAATGGGGCAGGGAGGAGGTTGTAGGGTTTTTTTTGTGTGTGGGGGGGCAGTATCATTTATTAACCATATTATATGACAGGGTCTCTTTAAATGCATTCCATGCATTTTCTCATTTAATACTTAAAGCAGTATCTCATGAGGCAAGAATTATTATCCCCATTTCATGGAAGAGAAGGCTTAGATTATTGGCAAAGCTCACAAATCTGAAAAGAAATCAGAGCTGTGTACCCAATCAGTGTGTTCCCTGGTCCCTTGCTGAGCAGCTAGAGAATACAGAATATCAATCCTGTCACACAGAATCTTCTAGCATTCTGCCAAGGTTGTGCAGGACTGTTTCCTCTCTCTGCTTTAGGAAGGAAGATTCTTAAACCCATGCAAAGTCACATTGTTGCTGGCCCACTACCTGATCATAAGCCAAACTTGTTTCCCATGGCTGTTCTAAGAACAGGGGGTGTGTTTTAATAAAGGACCATGTACCCAGTGGGCTCATAAAGATTTGATGAAAAAAATAAAGTCACTTGCCAGAGCTGATGACACCATTGCCCTGTCCACGAGTGTACTCTGGGCAAGATCAAAATCACAGGGAGGCCTCCTACTCAGGTGCACCAACTCTTCCAAACAAATCTTTCTTTTTCTAAGGAGTTGTGTTGAGTATTTTCTCCCATGTTGTAAACGAAGGAAACTACCCTGTTTTGCTTTGGCCAGGTAGTGATAAGCATTTTTTTGAGGAGGTACTCCTCTTGGTGGGGAACAGGGAACTGTCCATTCCTTTGTTGTGTGTCACAACAACTGAGTCCACTGTGCCCCACAGAACGTCCTCATGACTCAAGTATCCCAGGCAAGACTGTGCCATCCATTTAAGGAGCACTCTGAATACAGCCATTTGTAGTTTGTAGCCGTTTCAGAGGACAGGATTGGTCCTTCAGTGAAACCAGGTCACTGTCATACTGAGATAAGACCGACTCCTATACTAAAATTTGGTATACGTTTACAATGGAATATTACTCAATCATAAGAAACGACAGTGATCTAGCACCTCTTATACTTTCCTGGACTAAACTTAGGTCCATTATCCAAAGTGAGGCTCCACAAGAGCAAAGGAACGGGATCCATTTGTACTCGCCATCAAACTGGTACTAATTGATCAACACTAGGGTGATCACATGGCAGAAATATTCTCCAGGGATTAGAGGGATAGGGGGGCAAATCTACAAGTAAAGGACACGGGGAGCACTAAAGGGAGGGAAGGGCATGCCTTTAACCTGCATTTGGGTGAGACAAAGACATAAAGTGTAACTAGAATGTTTGTACCCTCACAATGCCTTGGAATAATAATAATAAAAAAAAATCTAACAA
>CAUYSK010046529.1:0-27900 GCA_963575035.1 Avahi laniger
GGGGAGAAGGTTGTTGAAGGTGGAATTTCCGCTTTTACTAGGACCTGAGGTCTGCACTTCTTCGACCTCTCCACCGCCTGTGGCTATTGAGTACTTCGAATGGGACCAGTGCAAATTGAGGTGTGCTGTAAGTGTAAAATACAACAGGGTTTTGAAGGCTTAGTATAAAATATTTCATACTGATTACATGGTGAGATATTTTGGATTTTTCAGTTAATATTATTATTGAAATCTAGTTTGCCATTTTCTTTTCACTTTTTAAATGTGGCTGCTAGAACATTCAGAATTACACATGTGTCTTGCATTACATTTCCCTGGGACAATGCTGATCTACAGGGAGAGACCATCTCTCTCCCAGCATTTAGACCTGAAGGTAAGTTCCCCTGCAGGGATAACATGCTGGCACATTACCTGTGCTGCTCCGGTGTGGCCTTATTTTTACTTGTGGGTGCTCAGTGTTATTGGAAGAAATGAACTGAGTGAAAAATGAGTCATTTTTTCCCCTCTCCTCTTCACTGAGGTTTGCAACATTAGAGTTACACATGGGCCACTTTCATTGGAAGCTGTCAGTGCTGGGAGGGTTGGAAACCATCTGAGAGCTACAGACATGTTTTTGAATTTTTAAAAAAGAAAAGTGTAAAAACAAAGTTTTTTGTCTATCAGATTGACATTTACAAGAATTAATGGGGGAGGAATGTGGAAAAAAGGAAACAGGTCAATCTTCTTGGAGGGCTGTTTGATAATAAGCATCAAAAGTCTTAAACTGTATATTCACTGTATCCTAAAATTCACTTTCTTGCAGTTTAATCCACAGAAGTAATTAGGCAAAAGCACAAAGATATCTAATTGTATTATTAAAATTGAAAGTTTAATGTTCAAGAATAGCAGATAAGTACATTAGAACATTACATAGTTTCTCAAGACAGAAGGATGTTCAAAATGGGAAGTGGAAAATCTTTAATGCACAGCTTGTATGTCATGAACTAAAAAAATGTAAATTTTCATATAGGTAGAATGACACTGGAAGAATATACACCATAATATTAACAGTAATTATCTCTGGGTGGTGGAAAATGAGTGGTTTATCAACTTGCTTACTGGAATTTTTTTTTTTTTTGCAATGAGCACACATTATGCAATGACACTTTTTGGATGAAGTATAAAAATTATAGATTATTCAATAATAGCGTACATGAGAGCTTACTATGTACAAAGCATCATGCCAGGCATTGTGCTTTGTGGCGTTTGTTTTAAAAAATCAGGCGCCCACAACTTAAATAAGGATGCTAGCCAAAAGGTCCACTTAACTCTCAACTGCAATAATAGGACAGGTAAACAAACAAAAGGCAATTGTCACGACAAATAGAAAAGATGGGAAAGTCAACATGTTTTCATGGATCGGAGCAGTAAATCGTGTGGAGTAGACAGCTGATTGCTCAGTGCTCACAGCTGCACTTCGGAGGCTGGGCGGCCCACGTGCAAGTACGAGCCTGGTTTATTTGCGGACCTTGGCCGACGCCTCCTGAAAAAACGCGAGGGGCGAGGCCGGCGGGTGCTCAGAGCGCCTCCGACCGCCGAGGGGACCGGCCGCGCCGCCCTCCGCGCCGCTCCGGGGAGACGCGAGCAGGTGTCCCACGTGGCTGCTCCCCCAGGCGCCCCTCCTGCGGGCGCGTCCTGGCCGGAGCTGGGCCCGCGCCCGCGAGCAGAGCCGCCCGGGCGCCGGACGCTGTCCCCGCGCTCCTCCGGGTGAGTCGCCGCCCTGCGTCGGCTCCGCGCGCCCGAGGCCCCGCCGGCAGCCTCAGCGAGAGCGCTGCCTACCGCCCCGCGCCCCTAGCCGAGCAGCCCGCCCTCCTCCCGACGCCGAGACCGCGCGGCCCCGCCTGGAGGTGGCGGGCTTTGTTTGGCGCCGGCGGCCCCCACCCGAGAGCGGCCTTCCCGGGCGATCGGCGTGCGGGGAAGAGCGCACCTGGCGCGCGCCTCCTGCCGTCCCCGCGGTCGGCCCGGGGCGAGCTGGCACGGGTCTTGGGAGGGGCGCGGTACGCAGGTAAGGGGGTCCGGGCTCGGGTCTGTGGCTGGAGAAGGGCATGTTGTATGGGACCTGAGCTTCCCTGGCGGCCGCGGCAGGGAACTCGCCTTTTGAATAAAGGCTTCGGGGATATGACCCCCGCCCCCATTATAGGACGTATGTACGTGTCAAGGTGACTCCGTGCAGTTTTCGCAGGCAGCTGCGTGGCCGCAACGAAGTGTCTGCAAGCAGAACCGAGAGGGGCCCGCTGCCCTGAGAGACTCGCGCTTGGGCGATGGGAAGTCCAGGGCATTTGCCCTCCTCTCTGGTGACATCACAGGTGGGACAGGGACAAACCTGTCCTACCTCCTCCCCCTACCTGGCTCAGCTCTGCTTCCCACACTTCTTCCCAGGGCCCCGACCTGTGTTGGGGGGTGAGGGGCCGGACCTTGGCCACCTGCTGGGCCGGTAAAGGGGAGGGTCTCAGAATTGCACCTTGAAAACTCGCCAGGTGCATAGAGTTTTTAAAAACATCTTGGCACGGGGCAGAAGAGGAGGGAGGAGGGGCTACCTTTGATTGTGGAATCAAGACTTCAGCTGAGAGAGGCCTGGCAGTGGGGCGCCATGCCATGTGTTTGATGTCTTAGAGATGGGAATAATTAGTCCCTGTACAATTTTCAAATTATAAGCTTCTTTAAGTGAAACAAACAAAACCCCTAGAACCTCTAAGCGTCTTATAGATTTAGGCCTAAAAATTCAAGGTCTGTTTTGCTCCCAATGTGACATTATATTAGGCAATGTCTATTTATTGAGAAAAAAGTCAGAAAGAGAAGTAACGAGTCAGAGAGGTACTGCTGCAGTTGGTGAAGGTCACCTGAGTGAACCCATAAATGCTGCTGGCTTCCAGCACCCTGAAGCCATTCTCCTCTTGTAACTGATGGGATACAAAGCCCCCCGGGACTGACTCTTCTTTTGTAGAAATCCATATAAGAATTTCCCAGACTAGGTCCCCAGGCAAGTCCGAGAGGGAATCCTTCCTTTATCATCCCTTTCTATGTGACCGACCCATCAGTGACATATTTTTCATTAAATTTGGTTTTTGGTCTGCTATCCAGAGCTCAGAGTCACTATTTCTTCTGACTTCAGTAGACTCGGGCCCCCCCTGGAATGAATCACAGAGGTCCATGTTTTTACAGATGAGGAAACTGAGACCCAGTGTTAAGTGTTTTAGCTTCAAGGCAAAATTGAGCAGAAGGTATGGCTGTATTCCATATACCTCCTGCCCTGGTCCTACAGAGGCACATCTTCCCCTATTAGCAACATCTCCCACCAGAGTGGGACAGTTGTTACACCTGGTGAACCCACATTGACACATCACTGTGACCCAAAGTCCATAGCTGACATTAGAGCTCACTCTTGGTGTTGCACATTCTATGGGTTTGGACAAATGTAAAATAACATATATTCACCTTTACCGAATTGGACAGAGTAGTTTTACTGCCCTAAAGATCCTCTCTGCTCCACCCGTCCAGCCCTGCCACCCCCAGCCCCTGGAAATCACTGATCTTTTTACTGTCTCCATAGTTTTACCTTTTCCAGAATGTCATCTAGTTGGAATCATACAGTATGTAGCCTTTTCAGATTAGCTTCTTTCACCTAGTAATATAAATTTAAGCTTCCGCTCCTGTCTTTTTAGTGAGCTTCATAAACAGCACATTGTTAATTGGCAGTGATGACATTGGGGATAAGCTCCTAGTGTTAATAGTGCATTTACAGTGACAGAGCATCATCCCTGTATCGCCAGCACCTGGGAGGGTCCTGGGCATAGGGCAGATGCTTAATAACTTTTATAGGATAAATGAAATTTCATATAATTATAGCAATGGAAAAGTCAACAATGCTATAGGTGTTTTAGAACAGTGGTCCTCAAACTTTTGCACTTCACACATCAGTAGTTAAAAAATTCTTTTAATTGGGAGGGCTATAATAGCATTGCTAATTTTTATTTTATCCAATAAGGCTATCTTAAAACACGTCCCTCCCATCATCGGCAAAGCTATTGGAGGTCTCTTGGTGATTCTGCACGTCCATTCCCTACAACGCTCTTGTTTCGGCATGACCCCAAGCCAGTGCCCTGGGACAGCTGAACACATTCGAAGTCCCTTCCTTTAGTTTGCCCTTTCATCTTCTAAACAGCTCTGTACTGCTTGCTTGCTTTTCTTCTTACACCCCCAAAATGACCTGCTGACTTACCCCGAACGTGATTACCACCCTTAGTCCTCCACCTCCTTCCTAACCTTCAGTCTCTTCTCTAGAACTTCATTTCCCTGATCTCAAATTAGGAAACTTAACTGTTGTCCAGGGGACTTTTGCACTGTGGTTTCATGGAATCCTGGCAACAACCTTTCCAGTAAATAGGATGGGTGGTGTCACCCTCATTTTAGAGAGGAAGAAATTGAGAGACTGAAGTGAAGGAATTTACTGGAGAGGCTAATGCTCAGATCTCCTGACATCCAGCTCTTTCTGCCTATCTGGGTACTGCTTGCCTCTGGTTACAGCTGAGAACACCTGGCTTGGACCTCATGCTTGTGATTTGCCAGCCCTTTGGCCTTGGGCCCCATCTTCCCCAAAACTATTTCTTCATCTATAAAAATGGAAATGAAAATGTCTACCCTACAGGTTATGAGTGTTGTTAAATGTGATTAATATATTAAATGTAATGATAATCTTTTAGCATAGTTCGTTCATTGGGAAAGCTATTTACCAGTTAGCAGGGACTTTCCCACACTGGATCTTTAAAACACCGTGAGTCTGTGAAACTGAGATTTCCCCCATTTGATAGATAAATAAACTGAGGCAGGGGAGGTTGTTGCTTGCAAAGTCACCCAAATGATAGTAGCAGAGCTGGGCTTCCTGTATGTGTCCTCCTGTACCTCGGTGCTCCTCCGAGTCCCACTACAGTAAATTGGGGGTCTGTACAACCTAAAGCATTTTCACATATTATCAAACATGAAAATCTCTTCTGGCCAAAGATGTCTCTTTGTAGGTGCAGACAGTATGGAAGGCCCTGTGACTTATGCCCATCTTCCTGGCTTTCTCTCTGACCCTCCAGGGTCTTCAAAAATGGCATATTCCTAGCACTCTGGGAGGCCGAGGCAGGAGTATTGCTTGAGTTCGGGAGTTTGAGACCAGCCAGAGCAAGAGTGAGACCCCATCTCTACTAAAAATAGAAAAATAAGCCAGATGTCGTGGTACACACCTGTAGTCCCAGCTACTCGGGAGTCTGAGGCAAGAGGATTGCTTGAGGCTGGGAGTTTGAGGTTGCAAAGAAGGAGCTACAATGATTCCAGTGCACTCCACCCAGGACAACAGAGTGAGAGGCTCTGTGTCAAAAAAAAAAAAAAAAAGGGAAAAGAAAAAGTGTATTGTGGCCAGGCGCAGTGTCTCATACCTATAATGCCAGTGCTTTGGAAGGCTGAGGTGGGAGGATTGCTTGAGGCCAGGAGTTTGAGACCAACCTGAACAACATAGCAAGACCCTGTCTCTACAAAAAATAGAAAAATTAGCTGAGCAATGTGCACACACCTGTAGTCCTAGTTACTAGGGAAGCTGAGGCAGGAGGATCTCTGAGCCCAGGAGTTCAAAGTTGCAGTGATTTACAATGATGCCACTGCACTCTAGCCTGGGCAACAGAGTGAGACCCTATCTCCAAAAAAAAAAAAAAAACAAATCACATATTGTTTGTCCCTTGGTGCTGACTTTTGGTTGTCAGGCTGCTGGGTTCTGAAAATTTGCTGATACTTTTAGGGGAGCATGACTTTCCCTGAGCAGTTTGTAAAACGCTCTTTCTGCCGTATCAAACTAGAAACATGTCGTCCACACCCCTGACTCTCTGGGCCGGAGCCAAATATGTGGCCAAATGGACAAGGAAGATGATTGTTACAGAGAAAGACAGCAAGGACTTCCTGGCCAGAGACTTTTACCTCTGATTTTAGTCTTCCTATTCAGGTGTTCACTGTTCTCGTAAAGGGCTCAGATTTCCATCCCGCTGATTCAGATGAGGCTGCCTAGAGCTAATCTAATATTTGGGGTTGGAATTGCATTTTGTAAGGAGATGGAAGTGGTTTCCTCTTTCACCCTGCACTCATTTCATTTCCAATCATAGAGGAGAAGGCAGGCATTGTCCTGCAAAACTGCCCTCGGCTATTGCCAATCCGGCCCTTCTTTTTTGAAAGTAGCCTTGTTTGGCCTTTTCTTCATGTGTCATGGGAAATGTAATCCCTGGGTAGTGCAGAGTGGAATGTTTTTGTGACGTCCTGCAGCAAACCTCACTAGCCAGCTGCCCAAATGCTGCCGGTGCTGTGTAGAACCTGGATCTGAAGATTACAATGACATGAGGAGTTGGGGAGCGGAAGGGGCATCTAAGTCCATGTGTGAGAACCCCAGAAGCCAGGAATGATGTGTGGAATTAGCATGAGTAATGGAACAGGAAGGCAGGTAGTGCGCGAGGTGTTTTGGAATGGAAAAGGCTGGACTAGATGTACCTGGGAAGGGGAGGTCTGTTCCTGCCTCTGGCTTGCAGATCATTCCCGACTGCTCTGTACAAGAATTCAGAAGGCCTTGGAAACCTCACGTCATGTTCTTGAGTGTGGGAGTTACTGGCAGGTATTATCTGGGTGGAAAACTGCCAAAGGTCAGGATTTGGGCTGGCAGATTTTTAACTACGCTTCTGTTCTTTTATTACTGCCCATAGTTCATAGCCTTCTTTCCTGGAGCCTGGACTTCTGCCAGCGTGTCCCCTCTTGCCCCCCGCAGCCCCAACACCTCTCCCTTGGTAAACATTCTGTAGTGGCTCCCAGTCTTTCCCCAGAACCAGGAAGGTGACGGAATGAACAGATCGCTGGGAGGCCAGCATGGATTTGGATCCACTAATTAGCTGTGTGTCACCTGGGGCAAAACACTTCTCTGTGCCTCAGTTTTCTCATCTGCAAAATGGGGATATTATACCCTCACTAGCTGGCTGTGGGGATTAGGACAAAGGATGCTAAATGCGGACCCTGGTGGCAGGCACTCCGTGAACGCTCACTAGATGGTGGTAGCTGTTGACTCTTACTGTGGAATTCATCTTTTAAAAAAACTTCCAGGTGTAGGGCTGTATTTTAGATGCCAAATTAGTATTGTAGGAAAGTTCTGATATGTGATGAGAGGGAAATAAACTGAGTATTTGAGATGATTGAGTGGGAAGAGTCAAAGACCGCTAAGAATACCTCCCCAATGTCGAAATAGCATTTGTTTCATTTGTTATCATGGTATTCAAAACAACCACAGTGAATTCAGTGAGCGCAAAGATGCACCTGGAAGAATCCCTCTAGCCGGTCCGTGGTGTGCATTCTGGTACTTTGTCTACACTGCAAGCATGTACCTCCCCTACTACATACTGGACATATTCGGGCTCCAGCAGAGACTCCGCTACGGTACCCAGCCTCAGGCATTTTCCACCTGGCCGTCAAGGCGCACCTGTCACCGGGCAGTTCCATCATGGGCTGTGTGACGACAGGGGTTGTGTTGGGGGGACAGGTGTGGAGGTGCAGCTGAGGTTGCAGAGTCAGTACCAGCTGGTCCAAATGCTTGTGAAGAGGCATCTGGCATCTCGCATCCATTTGCAGATTGCCAGCACACGTTTGGTTCTAGTGAGCATAAACTTAGGAGACTCTGGAAAAACAGTGGACTGGGCAAGCAGAAGTGCAAGTAGAGTGAGATGAAGTTGCTTAGGCTGGTCTCATAGCAGGGGCGAGGGGGCCCATGTTTACTGGGCGCCTTCCTGCGTGGCAGTAACCATTCACCCTCACAGCAGCTGGGGAGCTGGCTGCTAGAATCCTTGTTTCATAAATAATCAGCAGGCCTGAGCCTCGGTCTCCTGCACATGCCCATGGTCAGAAGCCGTAACCCCAGAAAATTGTCCTGCACCTAAGGACTAGACAGCATTGGGAAGCCCTTCACCTCTGCCTGCACTGCCTCTCCTCACTGCCTCTCCCCTGCCTGGCTCCCACGTGGCAGGTGGGGGCTTGTCCTGCGTCTGTTGTATAGAATACAAGGAAAAAAACATGTCCTTGGGGGAAGGAAAGCCATGAGTCTGTCTTGCTGATGTGCCAGGGGCGGAAGCTTGCAGGAAGCCTGTGAGCACCGCAGCAGGCCAGCGTCCTGTCCGGCCACCTTTCTCCCTTTGATCGTGTGTCTGCAGAGCTCCCGACTTCCTCGCTCTTGCAGTGTTGGATCCGATTTTCACTTAGATTAGGTGAAGCATTGAGCCTCTGAGTCAGGGACGGGGAAACTGCAGCGTTGAGGCCACATGTGGCCTTCTGAATCCTTGAGTGCAGCCTTTTGACGGAATCCAAATTTTACAGGACAAATCTTTTTAACTCAGAGTCTAAGTCATTCGACGCAGGAGGACCCTGCATGAAGACGCTCAGCTGGTCGGGACATTGATTTGGTTTGTTTCAGGACTGCTCTGAAATCCGAGGGGCTGGATGTGCAGCTGCGTAAGGTCTGACCATCGCAGGTCCGTGACGGAGGAGGGGATCATATGGGATTTTTAAAATGAGAAGCCACCGTAGCAGCATCAGGGCCATCTCCTCATTTTGAAAGTGCGGAACCATGGTCTCCCTGAGGGTCACAGGGCGGATTGTGTTGGGGGCTGTCTGCCACCACACCCGATAATGAAGCCATGCATCCTATCAAGGGGTGCGCCCTCCCGGTGTGGGTGGAGTCCTGAGCTGTGGCTCAAATCCCCTGAGCTGCCCTTGGCTCCGTGGTTAGAGGAAAGCACATGAACTAGGAGCTGGAGCTCTGTGACCTCCCCCCTGCAGCCTTGGTGACCTCTTCCGTCCATCTCTGAGGTGCCGGACAGCTCATTCATTCTCAGACTCCTTCCTTTCCATCATACCGTGACCCTCTGATCCCTGTTCCTGCTCCCTGAGGGTGGGAATGAAACCCACGGGGTAAGCAGTGTCCCACGAAAGGGACCCCACCCCACTGTACATTCGTATTTCCTGCAATTTCAAGTAAGGTCTGGCAACAGCAATTTAAGAACATGAGTTGAGGTCATTTTAAACTTTTCTGCAAATCAAAAACAGCAATAGCTCTCAGCCTGCTCAGCAAATCCTCCGCGTTTGGAGTCGGACTTCTGTTTTATTCCTGTAGCTTTTCCGCCCTGGCAGGGTTTGTAGAGCTCGTCAGGCAAGCGAGACAATTCCTTTTAGTGCAGATTAGATTAAAGACACTTTTGTGAGCTGCTAACGATGATCAGGAAGCTTCTGCCATGTGTCTTGGAGAACTGACGCTCCCCAGTGAGGATGGCCTGGCATTCCTGCCTTGTCATCCGTGTTCAGAGATGGAGGAGAGTGGCACTTATTCAAGACCTTAGAGGGATTTTCAGATCGGAGTGCATCAGGCCGAAGTGGGTTCCCACTGACCGGTGCACTCTGGCGATAGCTCACGCACCGACTGACTGCTTCTCTCTCGCGCCTGGCCCCTCTCGGCCCTGGAATCCCGCAGTGCTTCCCTTTCCACATCTCTGCCCCGGGTTTTCTCTTTGCAATGAGCATCAATGTCATTTGTTTGATGGAAGGAAAATGTAGTAAGACCTGCACGTAGCATTGTCTCACGCTTGCCAAGTCTTTTTTTAGAGGGCAAGTTTAATGCAGAGAAATTATAGGGTGATCTTGAATTTCTAGACCCTAGTATATTTTTAGGTTTTTCCCTGCTCACTAATACTGGCAGGGAGGGAGTCTAAATTTCATTCTGTATGACTTTTTCTGTTCTTATATTACCTGCTCACTTGCTTAAACATGAGCCTGTCTGCAGCGTGCATGACGTCTGTGATTAAAATGGTGAGGATGCATTTCCTGGGCCTCACAGCTAAAAGCAAACCTTAGGTGCGTGCCCTTAGGGAATCAGAGTCCGTCATCTCTGTTTCTTTCAAAAACTGGTAAATAATCAGGCTCCATTGAACAGAATTTTACCCATGCTACAAGCATGTAATATAAAACTTAAATAATTTACTCCTTCCTCAGCCAAATTATTGTTTATAAGTAATTTAGAAAGTACAGGCTTTCTTCAGATGCTGTCGTCTTAGCTAGGGAGGGGTTTGGTAACCTCACTAGAAGGTTTCAGATCTTGAATCTGTCAGATTCTAACTGCTCACAAAGAAATGAGAGGGGCGTGACTTTACCTAAGGTCACATGGCTAGTCAGGGCCCAGCAGAGCTGAGACCCAGGACTCTTAACTCTGAGCAGAGCACATGTCCCCAGGGTGCGTGGAGGGCTGGGATGGGTTTAAGGGGTGACAGTGGCATTCTGGGGAAGGTTTTAGATTGTTTAAAATCCAAGTCATTGGAGTGAAGTCTTCTGTGGCTTTTTGGGAATTTGGGTCTTCTCCCGGCTCCCGTAGTTACTGTGGTGAGAGGGGCCTCCAGGGTCATATTTGTGGCCTGTTGTCATCTTGTTTGGTGATGTGACTTGGGGAGTTCAGAGCACTAACCGCTGATGCTTGCTTTCTTTTCCTGGCCCTCAGGTTATATCAACATGCCCCCTCTCCTGTTGCTGGAAGCCATCTGTATTTTCCTGTTTTCCAGAGGTAAGATGTTTTTTGGTGGTGGGCGGGGGTGGAAGGAAGTACTGGGGGTTTTGTTTGCTTCAGATCCCTTTGATTTTAACTTCTGAAGATCTCTCCCTACTCCATGGCCACCTGCCTGGCCTAAGCCACATCTTATGTGCTTTGACCACTGCAGTAGCCTCCTGGCTGGTCTCCCTGGTCCTTCTCCAAACCATTCTCCGCACAGCAGCCATTTCAGAATGCAAATCCGATCACATCTGGACCCCTCTCTGCCCCCACCTAAAACTTTCAGGTGACTTTCCGTTGCTCTTAAGAGGCCCCGTCCAATCCTATCCGTGGCCATGCAAAGTCCCCTCTGGTGTCTCCTCCCCTCCCCCTTTGCACGGCAGCCCCACACGCCTCTCAGTTCTGCCCAGCGTCCTTGCTCCCTCGCACCAAAGAGGCTCTGAGTTACGGCGGCCCCTCTGCTTGGATCACCCCCTCACCCCAATGCTCCGACCCTAGTAAACTCCTACACGTCCTTCAGCACCCAGCACAATTCCCATGGGACCCCCAGGTCAGATCCCCCTATTCAAACCTCCTGTCATCTCTGCTCTGTAGCACTTAACACAGATATGAGCTTCCTTTGAAATACGAGAGGGTAGGAAGGAATTACGGGCCAAGCTGGCCACGTCTACCTGGGGATGCTCTTCTGTAAGCCACGGGCTCGGACCGTGGCCTCTGCGATTCTTTCTTGCAGTTCCTCCCCGGTCTGTGTTGCGGCCACTGCGTATTTGCTCTCTGCTGGGTTGGCTGCTGTCACCACCTCCCTGTTCCCGGAACCCTGGGGGAGTTGGGACATAGTTTCTTCGTGTTATCCACGTAGTCATTGTTGTGAATATCACCGAACTCCTCCACGTGCCTGTTTTCTCTGCTGTCCCCCGTTTGTTCTGGTCACATAATTCATAGCTCGCGCTTCCTCCCCCATTGCCTTACAATGTCTGCTTCTGTGTTTTTCCTCCCAGTGCCCCCCTCCCTCCCTGTGCAGGAAGTCCTCGTGAGTAGGGAGACCCTCGGGAAGATTTCGGTGGCCAGCAAAAGTAAGCCTGCATTTTTCTTAACCCTCCAAACGCCCGCTCAGACCTCGGCATAACCTGCCCAAGGGAAAACCGTGTTGCCCCGGAGAGTTTCCGCCCCACTCCTGTCTTGTTTTGCTCTGTGGCCAGGGTCGTTTTCCCCAAATGGGCCCGACCAAGTCACTCTCATTGCTAAAACAAAACAGAAACAAAACAAACGTGGTATATCTCTATTGCTGAATTTCTTGGCCTGCACCTCAAGGTCTTCTGTCACCTGACCACCATCCACCAGATACCCCATCTCCCTCCGTGTTCCTTCCTCTTCCTCCCTAGTCAGTATCCCTCCACGTGGCTGTGATTACTGCTATTTGAACTCTTAGGTGACGTGGCCTCATGTATCAGGGTGTCTGGCTGTGTGCTGGACTAGATTGTGGCCCCTCGAGGGCCAGGACCAAGGCTTTTCAGTATCCTTCACAGGCCCAGGAGACGCCCTTATGGAGCTTAATTAGTATTATTGAACTAGATTCTTCTACTGTTACAAAGACTTTCACGTTCATGTCAATGGTGGGTGTGTGTTTCCCACTTCAGAGGGGACTGCCTCTGGCGTGGACCTTCCATGGTTTCTCTCTCCCCTGTCATGCTCAGAGGAGCGGCAGCCTGGCCCACCATAAGGTCGTTTCTGCCTTCACTCTGCTTTGGGAGTGAGACCCACTTGCTGCCAAACCACAGAGAAGTTGTCACCCATTTGTCTCACTCTCCCCAGTGATGTGGTGCTCGGCTGCGGTGGACGTCCTGTTTCTGTTAGACGGGTCTCACAGTGTTGGGAAAGGGACTTTCGAAAGGTCCAAGCACTTTGCCATCACGGTCTGTGATGCTCTGGACATCAGCCCTGAGAGGGTGAGTACAAGTCTTATCAGTCTTTGGTTGCCAGTGACAGAAATCCTATCTTAAGCAGAAGGGGTCATTTACTGGCTTGTGGAACTGGGAAGATCAAGGAGGTGGATCCTGGTGTCAGGCACGGTGGGACCCAAGGGCTCAGACAAGGCTTTCAGGCATCATTCTCTTTTCCTCCTCTCGATTTCGCTTTCCTTGGTTGGCTTCCTTCCCAGGCAGGTTTTCCTTACATAGCAAAGTTTCCCTGCATCGTCCTTCAAGCTAGCGACCCCAGTAAAAATTAAGTGGACTTCTTCCCTTGTAGATCTGGCAAAAGTCCCAGGGAGGGCTCTGATTGGGCAGGCTTAGGTAACATGACAATCCCTTAACCAATCACAGTAGTCAGAGGGAAGGGAGTCTCTGGCCAGACCTGAAGTCAAGTGTTTGGGGTGGAGAGTGGATTTGATTTTCCACTAGAAAGAGAGGTTGTGTTTGCAGAACAATGGGAAAGGGAAATAGGTTTGGCCTAGCAGAACAAAACTACTACGACCTCAGCAGAGTAGAGTCTTAATATGAAGCACAGTTCCTACCCTCTCTGTTCACTTGAAAGGGACTACTTCTGCTGGAGTGAAGCCAGCTGCTGTCTTCATTCCTTATTCTTTAAATAGTAGGTCTTAAGTATCAGCAGAGTGTGCTAGCTGTGGTTTTTATTTCTAAAAAGGACATTTTTAACAGCCCCCTAGAAGAATGGGCAATGAACACAGATAGTCCCCAGAAAAGGAAACACAGATGGACTTTAGGCTTATGAAAAGATGCTCAACCTCACTCAATGTAATAGCAAATCTCTAATTCACATGCCATTTTTCACTTACTGGACGAGCAAAAACCCACAGTTTAGTAACATGCTCCATTGACAAATCTTTAAGAAACTAATATTCCCATACACTGCTGGTGGGGCGTAAAGTGGTGCAGCCTCTCTGTAGGAACACAATAGTATTCATCAACAGCTTGGACCCTTACACAGGCTTGTACCCTTTGACCAAGCAATTCTACTTCTAGGAATTTATTCTTCAGATAACCCCCCACCCCATGCAAATTAATACAGAGTTATTCATTACAGCATTATTTGTTAATTGTCAAAGATCTCAGGCAAACCAAATATACATTGAAAGGGGACAAATAAATCCAATATGGTGCATTCGTCTAGTAAAACATTGGGCAACTTCTACGGACAGACACCAGAACAAATTAAGCGTAAAAAGTAAAGGCAAATGGTATGTATAATATGTAATTTTTTATGTAAAAAATAAAGGGGAATGAGTGAGAATCTCTGTTTGTTTCTGCTTGTATGTGCATAAACTCTGGAGGGATTTGTGGAGGCTAAGAACAGAGATTTCCCATTGAGGGAGGTGGTGAGCGTGAGCAGACAGGGCTCAAGTCCAGAAGGAGACTCATCTATATAGACTTTTGTCTACTTTGTGCATTTGAAACCATGTGAACCTACTCAAAGATCAAGTTAAAAACTAAGATGGGTGTTCTGGTCTGGAAAGCCATAATTACTTGAATTAGAGACTAGTCACATACAGGTTGAGGAAGGAAGTGGTTTTCCACAATAACATTCCTAGGTTAATCCTAGTAAAACCTTTAGGATTTAGGAACAAAAGTGGCTTTTAATGAGGGCCAGATTTTCTCCAGAATGGCATGTCATATTGGGAGCTGGACCGCAGACAGCCTTGCACGATCATCCGAAGGCCCCGTAGCAGACATCATTCAATCGAAGGGTGAAGAGCATGAACAGAAGTTCTGCCCATGGTGTTGACCCAGCACAGACCCTAAAGGGCCAGGGCCAAGGACTGCTGAATCCCCATGCTCCTGCACATGGGGCCCTGCTTTTAAAAGGATTCTTCATGAAGTTTTGCTAGTTATTCATGAAGGAGGTGGTGTAAAGATTAACACTGTTGACCTGGGCACTGATGTAGTGCGTCCTGAAATGAGTGACATGGATATCCCTGAGGATGGCAAGTTGGCAGAGAAGAGCTGTATGGATTCTTAGTGCCTGTTTTATAGATGAGGAAACAGGCTCAGAGAGGCTAAGTGACTGCCTAGGGTTGCACAGCAATCTCAGGAAAGAGTTAGGTGTGTGGAAGAACTGGGGCTCGTGACTCTCAGCCCAGAACTTGCTCCATTAGGCCATTTGTCTCCCCGCCCCCCGCCACCATGGGTAGCCTCTGGGCCAGAATGAGGTGACGACCCTCATGATTCACACCCCGATATCACACAGCAAATGGCCAGCCAGCAGTGTGGCAGTGTGTGTGTGTGGCAGAGTGGGGGTGGTGTGTGGGGAGGTAAAAGAAAACCATGACAAGAAATTTTCTGGCTGGTGCTGTTGCCGGACCACATCTAGAATGTAGCACTGAATTCTGGGGGCTGGTTTTTTGATTAGACATTGGCAAAAACAGTGCCCATGAGAGGGAGCCAGGACAGTGACAGGCCTGGAAACTTCTTATAGGAGGGAACCTGATGGCCGTTTCCATGTGGAAGAGGGTGCCCAATGGCCCTATGTTATCAGGAGGGAACACTCCGGATATTCAGGGAGTTAACTTTGGGCTTCACCTGAGAAAACTTTCTCACGGCGAGATTTGGGGAGCAAAGAAGTCAAGCGTTGTCTTGGGTGAGCGAGGGAGTGTCTCGACCTCCCGGTGCTGCCGAAGTAGACTCCTTGGCGTGCTGCAGGAGGGTTTTTGCATGAGGGCGATTGAAGATGGTTCAGGCCTAAGGCTTTGTGTTTTCACTGCTGCATTTTTGTGTCTTCCTTTTGTCGTCTCCCTGTACAAGGGATTTATTTGATTTGCGCCTTCCTTTACTTTCTGTAACTTTAGTTTTAGGGAAGAAATTTTCAAGTAGCTGTAAACTAAGGATTTTATAGATGTTCGGTTGTTTTGAGGTGGACTTAAGGTGTTTGAAGTGTTCCTCTTAACACTTCAAAGCTGAGTGTTTCACTTCGCGGCTCTAACACAAGGACTGCAGCGGGTGATTACAGTGTGGCCAGAAATCTGGGCAGACTTGCTTCTAAGCCTACAGTAAACTGGAGATAAAAGGCAACTATTCTGCTCCCAAACCACCAATTAGATAAAATGCCTTAACTATTGACTTAAGCTGTTTCCTTCTTGTTTTGAGGTCGTATCCTTCCTGTTTAACCCAAGTAATACACCCAGCTGTTGGTCTCAGGGAAGTTTTTTGTTTTTTAAACTAATTCATTCACACGGCTCAATAAAAAGACACAGAGTGAAAAGTCTCCCTCTCACCCACACATTTTCCATTTGTCCAGTCCCCTGACCTGTTTCCTTGAGTATCCTCCCAGAATCATTTCATGGAAATACAAGCAATATGAATATATATTCTTACTTTTCCCTTATTACGCAAAGGGTAGCATACTGTACCCATTGTTCTCTCTCCTGCCTTTTTCCTCCTCACGTTATCTTGAAAATCTTTTCATACCTGTGCACAGGTATATATTGTTTTTACAGCTAATTAATGTTCCATTGTAAGGATTTACCAAGGTCTAATTAACCAAACCCCTGCTGGTGATTATTTGCTGTTACAAATACATCGTGATGTTGTGAGTACATCATTTCATGTACGTGGAAGCATGTCAGTAAGATAAATTTCCAGTGGCCCTGTGCATTTTTAATTTTCAATAAATATTGGCAAATTGCATTCCATGGATGCTATGCCAATTTACATTCTTACCAGCAGTGTTTGTTTCCCCCACAAACATTCTATGTGTTTTTTTGCTGAACTGATACGGAAAAATGGTCTCTCACTGTGGTGAGGTCAAACATCTTTCCACTAAAGAACCATTTGTATTTCCTGTTCTGTGATCTCTGTTCATTTCCTTTCTTTTATATATCGATTCCTAGATACTATTCTTTTTATATATTGACGAAACTAACCCTTTGTCTTCAACATGAATTGCAAATAATTTTTCCATTTAATCTTCATTTTTGATTGCATTTAGGCATGTTTTACCCTGTAGAAGTTTTTTGTTTTTTTTTTTTTTTTTATGTACTCACATTTATCAATCTTTCCTTTATGGCTTCTGGATTTTAAGTCATTATTGGTCTTTTGCACTTTGAAATTTAAAAAATTCTCCCAGGAGTTTTCCTAGAACTTACATGGCTAGATTTTTCACACTGAAATCTTGACTCCATTTGCAATTTATCCTTTATTTTTGGTAGATGGCTGTCCAGCTGTCCCGGTATCATTTACTGACTCTTTTCTCCATGAGAGAGCCCTTTTCATCACACACTAACTTCGAGGGAAACCTGGGAAGGTTTCCTTCTCAGAAACTTCTTCCTGAATTTGCCTCCTGCTCTATCACATCCATTTCCCCTATGTGCCCTCCCAAGACCTAGACCCCTTCCTACTCAGAGCACCCAAGGGCTCCTCCTCAGAGCTTCCTGCCTGCAGGAGGGAAGCCTGCCAAGCTGAGCGCTGGGGAGCGGGGGCAGGTGGCCTGGTGTGGCAAGGCACTTCCGGCACCTACCAAGCCCAGGGCCTGTCAAGGGATTGGCAGGGAGGGAATTCAAGCGGGGAGCAGAAGGCAGGGCCATTGCTTCAGTGTGAATCACTTGTCCCATTCGAAAGCTCGGCCTGAACTGGGCTTAGCTAGGAGGATGCTAACGGAGAATGAATTTTCTCCAGGGGTTTTGGAGAACCAAGGACTAGGTACAGGGCTTATTCCATCAAGAGGAAACCTGAATGTTTATGGCCTTCTCTGTTTAAGATCTCCATGCAGGGGTGGGGAACCTGTGGCCTTGGGGCCACATGTGACCCTCCAGATCCCCAAGTGCAGCCCCTTGACCAAAGCCAAACCTCACAGAACAAATCCCTTTATTAAAAGGATTTGTTCATAAAATTTGGATTCGGTCAAAAGGCTGCACTCAAGAATCCAGAAGGCCACGTGTGGCCCCGAGGCCGCGGGGGGTTTTCCCACCACCAGAGAATGACTTTACTCAGTTTCCCTTCTCCAGTTTTATAAGGCTTGGGGTTTCCACACCTGTGGCCTCTTCGGTTAGAACATGAATGTGTTGGGATTCCCCAGTGGTCTCACTCCCTCACTACAGAGGAACTTCAGCTCCGGTATTGCCCGGCTCAGTTTTGGGTACTGATTTTCCCCCAGTCTGACTCTGGTCTAGAGACCTGGCCTCTCTCTAGCTTGGCCAGGGCAGGCCTGGAGGGGCTGACCACCCGGTGAAGAACGGGCAGTGGTGGCCGTGGTTGGCAATGAGCTACCAGTGATGATGGCTGTGGTTAGCTTCTGTGGCACCCCCTGTTGGGTCCACAAACGTTTTGCTGCAGGCCTGTGCTTGCTGCTGAGGAGGCAGGTGGGGTACCCGAGCCTTAGGGAAGCCCACAGGGACAAAGCCCAATGGCCTGGCCCCTTTCTTGCCAGCTGTGGGTAGGTGAGCCCATGCCTTTGGCCAAATCTGCATCCTCTCCACACTGAAGTTGCTGCAACAGTAACGTGGGTATTAATAGTGCCTCTGTGGGTTCAGTGAAATAGTCCATGGGATTGCGCAAAACAGTGCCTGCACCCAGGAGGCAGTTGGTAAAAGCGAGCAGAGGCCCTACCCTAAAGGTGCTAAAGCTCAGCTGAGAAAGCTCCAGAATGTTCAGCTGCCTTTACAGGGAGGTAGGTCTGGATGATTGATTTGGGGATTGTCAGTGCAGAGCACCGGCAGACTGTTTCCTTCCAGATTCTCCAACTGGTCTTTGGAACCTTCTTTTAGGGAGAAAGCTCCGGCACTGGAATTTGTTGAGTGGGCGGGGGGCAGGGTCATCAACCTTTCTTGTCCCTTCTTTCCTCTTAGGAATGTTTATAACTTGAGCCCCATCTCGGGCCCCTGGGCCCTCTGTCCCCCGCAGGTCAGAGTGGGGGCGCTCCAGTTCAGTTCCGCTCCGCATCTGGAATTCCCCTTGGATTCATTTTCAACCCGCCAGGAAGTGAAGGCAGAAATCAAGAGGATGGTCTTCAAGTATGTATGGTCGGATACCGCTGTGGTTAGGGTGTCGCCAGCTGCTCTTAAAATCGCTCCCTTGAAGGGTTTGGCCCTGCTCTCGGCCTCGCAGAGAGGACTGTGGGCTGCTTTGAGAAGCTCAGCTGTGCACGGTGGGTACAGGGAATGCCCTTCACAAAGCTATCATATAAATATATAATTTTATGTATTATATCTGCATATGATACCCATAGATACATACACACATACATTATTATTACATGATAATGTCACAGGTAGGAATTTAAATGCAAGTGAAAAGAAGTATTTGCTGCTGTTGTGTGTGGTTGTCAGTTACCTGGAAGAAAATGCAATTGAGAGTTGAGACTGGAATTAAAAGCATGAGGTGGTGGGAAGAACACTGGGTCTTAGTCCCATTTCTGTCGCTTGTGATCTCTGCAGCCTGGACAGTTCACCACACTTCTCTGAGCCTCATTTTTGTGATCTAAAAAGATGATGTGCCCCTCTGTTATTGAGAGTGCTTTAAAAATTATGAATAGCTGTTGATGTGCTCATACATGTATGTACACACCCTATAAACATATGTGTGTAGTGAGGTTATAACTTACAGATCAGCTGATGTGTGTATATGATATGTGTGTGTGCTTTTATGTCCTTGTGTATAAATACTTTATTATATCTACATGTAATCTATGATAAACATAGATGCACACACACATACATGCACATATATACATCCACACACATAGAGATAATGTTTTTCATAAGCTCTCACAGAAGAATGCCTTCGATTTTCCCCTGGCCACTCTGATCTCTGGATCCCCTCTGGTCTCGGCTGCCCCTTGTGCTGGTGTCCACTGAAGTCCTGCCAAGGTACATGGTCCCAGCCATTGATGGCTGTCTCCTCCAGGTGCAAAAGTCCTGAGCTCTGACGTCCTTTTTCCAGTTGCAGGCTCTGTAGGTCCACCAGGGCTCTCAAGAAGCCTGAGGCCCCACGCTGGGCACAGCCGGAACTTTGAGGGCCCTGCAGGCCCCAAGGAGGCCCAAGGGGCCCTCTGTGGCTTTATCTTAGAATGTTTATCCCGGCCCTTTCCTCTGCCCGTGAGTGCCCTGAACAGAATGAGAGGCAAGTCATATGCAAGAAAGTGCAAAAGGAAAAAGCACGTTGATATGTTTTTAAATAAATACATTAGTGCACACTGGCCTTTCCTTTTTCCTTAGGAGGCTTTTCTGCCGTAGAACCTCCAAGAATTGCTTTCCTATAGGGAACAGTCCAAGCCTTGCTTCCGTATCTTGGCCCTAGACACACAGAGCAGCACTTAACAAACTGAGGTCTTAGAGCCACCTGGGTCGGAATCGTCCAATGCAGATGCCTGGGCTCCCTCCCAGATTTACTGAATCACTCTCTGGTCTGGGCATACTTAGGAATCTGCACTTTCAAAAAGTCTCTCCCCACCCCCAACCTTCCCTATGACTGTTACCCACACTAACTTTTTAAAAACAGCCTTATTGAGATATAATTTATATAGCATAAAGTTAACACATTTAACTTGTACAATTCAATGGTTTTGAGCATATTTACAGAGTTATGCAACTATTACCATAATCTAATTTTTGAAATTTTTTATCATCCCAAAAAGAAACCTTGTAAATAGACATTTCTCCGAAGAAGACATACACATGGCCAATATGTACATGAAAAGATGGTCGTCATCATTAGCCATTAAGGAAATGCAAATTAGAACCTCAATGAGATACCATGTCACACCCACAGGATGGCTAAAATAAAAAACTAACAATAATAAGTGTTGACAAAGATGTGGGAAAATTAGAACCCTCATACTTTGCCTGTAGAACTGTAAAGCAGTGCCTGCCACTTTGCAAAACAGAAAGTTTCTCAAAATGGTAAACATAGACTTGCCATATGATCCAGCAGTTCTGCTTCGAGAGAATTAAAAACATATGCACACACAAAAACTTGGGAAAATGTTTTGGACTTCGTGGTGATGGTTGTACAACTCTGTGAATATACTAAATACCACTGAAATTTTACACTTTTAAAAGGGTGAATTTTGTGGTATATAAATTACATCGATATGGCAGTCATACTAAAGAGCTCGGTACCCATTATATGCATACTGTATTTAAGGTGCATTTGCAGGAAAAAAAAATTGCAGAAGGAAAATTAGCCTATTGGTTTGAAATTTAGCACTGAAAGTCAGAGGCCACTTGGCTGACTCTGACTCCAATGATTCAGCCCTGCCATCATCTGAAAAACTAAGCAAATTGCAAAGAATTGGCACAAAAAAGCACATTAGAGATCATCTGGTATCTATTCCAGCTCCTGATTTTACAGAGAAGGATGCTGAGCCGGGAGAAGGAGCAGGTGACCTGGCCAGAATCAGAGGGTCCCACCCAGCTGTGCTTTCCTGCCTCTCTCCCCAAGCCCCCTCAATATTAGTTGAGCTTCTTTTCAGGTGTGTTGAAAGTCATAACCAAGGGCTAGAGAGTATTATTCATGACATCTGAAATGCAGACACACACTAAGAAGGACACTGAGAGTGGAGAAAGCAGCTTTTTTACGTGTCCAAACAAGATTAGCTCTTCTTCTGGGGTTGTGCGTGGTTAGCACTTATGTATCCCGGGACAACTATGAAAAAACAACAAACAAGGCAAGGAGGGACAAACTAATTTTGGGCCACAGTTGTGGGGTCACTGAGGACAGTAAAAATGAAGACATGCTGTTATGGATGAGAGCAGAGGAATGTTGGCCGAGTGGGCGTGATGACCTCCCCAGGCACTTTACCCTTTGTCTGCAGGGAAGTCTCAAGTGCTGGGCTGATTAGGGCAGCTCTGCCCAAACCCAGGACACTTGCCTTTCCAGACCAAGGCCATCCCCCAAAAGTATGTTTTGAGGTATATAAGAAACAACCCTGACAACCACCTTATTACTTTGCAAGACAAACTTTTAAAAATATCATAGTCAAACTTTCCAATACTGTACTCCATGATGACATAAAATCAGATCGGACCTGCTGGCCGTTGGCTCCTGAATGCAGAGCTCCCGGCCAGCCGGCTGCACAGGCGTGCTCCTCTCACTAACCTCACGGGGATGCAGCCCTGAATTTCTAGGACTGAATTTTTTTGGACTCCCTCTATAGCTTTATCAGGACTCTATAGCTTTAGCACCACTTTACCTTAGCACAAAACCTTCCGTAGTCGTCTTTAGCCCCTTTTAATCCATATTAACATTTAAACATAGCTTTTAGAATAGTTAGAATTACAAAGCATTTTGTTCTTTTTTTTTTACTTAGTATTTTGTGTGTACTTTTGCATAAAGCTGTATTATTTTTTCATGTTGATCCTTGTGAATGATTATTTAATAATCCAAAGAATTCAGCTATCACAGTATGTTTAATCATTTCCCTAAAAGGAAACATTTAAGTGGATTCCAGGATTTTTGTCTATTGCTAAGACGAAAACAAAACAAAAAGCTGTAATCAACATATCTGTATGTGCAGTGGGTTTTCTTATGAAGTGTTTTCCAGGTAGGGGCTGAGCACAGTGCCAGGCACGAGGCAAGTGCCAGTAAATATGAGGAGCTATTGTTAACTCTTCTCTGAACAGCGGTTTCCTCATCCGTTAATGAGGATAATATTGGCACCTTTTACCGCAGTTGTAAGGATCACATTTAGTAACAGGTATGCGAAACGTCTGGCACGCAGGGGAAGCTCAGTACTAATATCATCCTTCAGAAATGGGAGACAGTCTGCCCTTCTGAGAGCCCTGGAGGAAGACTCTTTGCAGACACAAGAGCTCTGGTGAAGGCAACAGTATTCTGAGAATCAGAATCCACTCGGTTGTCTTTGGTATCTCACGTGTGATCCAGTATGGGGGGAGAGGAGTTAGGGGCATTTGGGAGTCGTTGACGCTGGGTCGCTCTGTTCCCCGTGATGATTCATTGATGTTGGCGTGCTCTGCTCCTCTCTGACACGCTGGGTGCCCAAGCCAAGCTGCGCTCTCACAGCTCGTGTTGCTCACCGGCATCTTTGTCTACCCTCCTTCCCCTGATTGGAATGGCTTTCTCCTTTCCTAGTCAGTTGATTCACCAGGACACAACTCAGACGCTCTCCTCTGAAGCCTGTTCCCCGACGCCCACGGTGAACTCACCCCTCAGAAGCCTGTTGTTTGCTTGCATCCCTGCCTTGGTGTTTATTTGCTGTCTTGTAGTTCCTGTTTCTTCAGGGGTGGGAATCGTGTTATGCTTGCTGGTCTCCGTTTCACCATCTTCCATCTGGAGGGTCCACAGTAAATACTAGTGGGTTGAAAAAAGTAAGTGATTTTTTAGCTGATGTAGATGTCAATATATGAGGTCTGTCTGGAAAGTATCCAGCCATGTACTATGAAAAATAGAGACATTTATCGAAGAAGATAAATATTGTACATAGAACAATGACACCTCAGTCCCCTTCAAAGTAGGCACGTTGGGACCTCACACAGTTCTCCCAGTTCTTACCCTAACCCACACACGGTCAACATTCTCAGGTGTTCTGCTTGCCACAGGCCTTCCAGAACATGGTTCACTTTCAACAGATTTTCAACCATCTCTGAAGCGTTTGTGCCACACTTTTATCTGCACTGTACTCAGTGCGTCATCCCCGAAAGCCTCCTGAATCACCCCAATAGTTGCTGCAGAGGAACGTTCAAGCTTGACATAAAATTTGATGCAGATTTGTTGCTCTACTTGCTCATTTTGAATGTGATGGCCACACAGTACACATGCTCACTCAATGGCGTCTAGCGCCCCACTGGCTAGTACAGTGACGTTCACGCATGTGCATTATAGTCCACTCACCTTGGCTGCCAGGTTACACTGGTGTCATGCAGGCTAGTCTCATTACATTAACAATGGCTAGATACTTTTAGGACAGATCGCGTGCGTGTATGTGTAGTAGACTGAGTCTTAATTCTAGGAATTCTTTACTCTTGTTGACATTTATTAATGGAGCTGTACAAAGAGAATTGCCCATCAAGAGCTTGTTTAAAATAGAGAACAACAAAAGTGAAGAATATTCTAGGCCTGATCCATAAACCCTTCCCCAACACAATCTTCGTGCTCTTTCCCTGTCTCTCTGCTGAGTGGAGAGCACTTCGAGGACAGAGAGGAAGGTGGAACTGTGAAATTGAAGGGCCCTGGATTCCTGACTAGTTGCTTGGAGAAGAACCAACCAGGAGAGATGCCTGGGCAGGAAGACCTGTGTCAGACTTGCATGAGACATAAACATTTTTGGTGTTACAACGAAATGCACAGAATACAGTGCCCATGCCTCTTGTCAGTTGGATGTTCTCACATTAAGAAATGGCCTGAATTAAAGGCAAGCACTGCCTTGATTTATGGTCAGGGTACAAACGTGTATAAACGTGTGCTCCCCCACCATCTACAGTCTGCGGTTAGTCAGTATTTCTGAGTAATGCTCTGATGAGGTGTCCCCTGTGCATACAGTCAATAACCACAGTGATCCCGTCAGCCTCATGTGGTTGCTCATGTTTGGATGGGCTACCATCTGCTGAATGGCTTGGCTGCGACCAGGACTGACTCAAAATTCAGTAACCTAAAATCCACTGTAGCAAGTCACTGTTTTCTACCCAGCTGACACTCGAAGCTGGCAGTTCTCTCTCTGAGGTGACGAGCCTCCTATTTTGAGAGTTAGCAGAGATCCTGCACAGGGATTCTAAGTTCAGTTACGGTCCCTGTAACTGAGCCGTGACAATTAGAGAGTCTCAACGAGCCATGGCAAATCAAGGACCACTGGCATCCTAATGAGATGGGATCCCATAACCCACCCCGATCTGGAGGCAGTCAGACAGCTCAGTTTTCCAGCACCTAACCCTGAACTTGAACATGGCCCAGAAAGGCCTGGATCGCAGAAAAGATTCTCATCAGACCCTCGCACCAAACCCTTGACCTTCGCTCTTACGGATCCTTGCTTACACGCGATTTTCCTAAGCCCAATCATCTGTTTTCCCAGCCCAGAAGATGTTGAGCTGTAACAAGAGGATGATACAGGGATGGGGAGATGGGAGGTGGGTGGTAGACAGATGATGAGAGCTATTAGCCCAGGTCATGCCTGGGGGCACGGGGGAAAAATGAAAAAAAAAAACAAAAACCCAATACACAAAGAACGACAGTATTACAGCATACAGCCGAGATGTGCAGGGTGAATCCGAAGGTCACCGACAAGGTTAATTTCTGCTCATCACTGCTGTGGTTTAGCTGGTACAACTGTTCCTCTGAGCTTCTGCTAGGAGGAGGCAGCCTTTTGCTAGGGACAGAGGGAGGAGCCTGTTGATTTCAGGCTATTATCCCAACTTACCTCCCTGCCTCACTCACTCTTCTTTCTTTTTTTCCCTCTGGGTGCGCACAGAGGAGGACGCACGGAGACAGGCCTTGCCCTGAAATACGTTCTGCGCACAGGGTTCCCTGGAGGCCGAAATGGCTCTGTGCCTCAGGTCCTCATCCTCGCCACTGATGGGAAGTCCCAGGGCCACGTGGCGCTGCCGGCCAAGCAGCTGAAGGAAAGGGGCGTCACTGTGTTTGCCGTGGGGGTCCGGTTTCCCAGGTAAGCGCGTCAGTCATGCTGAGTCAGCCCCTGTGCAATCGGCCTGGGGACTGTGACACTGCTGAGAGAGGCTTCAGAGCCACGGGGGGCGAGGGGAGCTGGAAGGGCCATCCTGGGCCTTCCATGGATCCATCTATTCCCCACTCTGCCATTTTGGCCCTGGTGCACAGGGAGCTCCAGTCTTTGGGAAGCCTGAGAGGCTGCGTCAGCTTTGGTTTTGTCCGAACACTTGGTCACAAATGCCAGAAGTTCAACTTAAATTTATTTGGGCAAAAATGGGAATTCATGGAGTCATCTCATTTCACTGGGTGGGATGGGGGTCCCTCAGGGTGGGCAGGAGCCAGTAACTTTGATGCCATCGAGACTCTTCCTGTCCACCACGTATCTCTGCTGTTCTCTCTGTTGCCTCTTCTCTCAGCCTGGCTCTCGGGAAGCTGGAACCAGGGCTGTGGATGGCACTCCAGCTCAGGTCTTCACAGCTCCGCCCCGGAGGGAAAAGAAACATTTTTCCAGTTTTGAGTTGAATAATACAGGAAAGGATGCTGACTGGCCTGAGTCGGAGCCTACTCCTGGGGCCAGGGGAGTGGGAGCCTGAGACTGGCTGCCCACCCCCCAACCCCACTGGTCTAGATGCTGGGCAAATATGCCTTCCTAGAAGAGGGGGGCACAGGTCCTTAGTGCTCTTAACCCTAAAAATGGATATTACACGTAGTGCCTGGGCCTCTAGTTGTGGGCATTAACTGCAATGACTCTGGTCTGGGCACTGTGCCCACACGCAGAAATCTCTATACTAACTTTAGTGCATCATTCATTCTGTCAGTTAATAAATATAGCTGTCTTCCTCATGCTAGGCACTATTCTAGGATCTTGGGATACAGAGATAACAATGCAGAGTCCCTCTCGAAGCTTCCATTCTAGGAAAGGAACTAGATAATAAGTGAAACTCTCATTTCAGGTGGAAATAAAATGCAAAGGAGAAAAATAAAGTGGGTAAGAGGTTAAAGGATGATGAGGAATAGAGAGGAAAGCCGTTTTAGATAGCTTTGGAAGATCCTTTAAGCCTTCTTTGGGGAATTGATTTTTGAGCAGAAACTTGAGTGAAGTGCAGAGCGAGCCTTCCACACATCCGAGAAAAGAGCGGGTGAGGCAGGCAGGTGGATGACAGGTGCAAAGGCCCTGAGGCAGTCACTAGCTTGGTGTGTTAAGGAAGGAACAGCAAGACAGCCGGGGAGGAGCCGGACCCCAGCAAGCAAGAGGGAGAATTAGAAGAAAGAAGGCAGAAGGAGTGGGCAGGAATCAAGTCATAGAAACTTTGTGAGTCATGGCGAGGACTTTGGAGTTTATTGTGAGTAGGATAGGAAGTCCCTGGAGGGTTTTGAGTAGGGAAATGACATCTTTAGGAGGTCGTACTGGCTTCCATGCAGAGAATAGACTGGTGGGATGGGGGCGAGGGGCGAGGCAGTAATAGGGGAAGGGAGGAAACTCGTTAGGAGCCTCTGGAGTGGCTCACACAGAGGCCAGGGTGGCTCCTGGCAGGGACGCAGCTGTGGCCTGCTGAGGAGTGGTCGGACGCAGGATATGAGCAATGGAGCGGCCCTGAGCCGGCTGCAGCGCCCCATGTGCCACCACTGTGGGGCCGTGACTGATTGGCCCCTTCTGTGTACATGTGCACAGAGGGCTCTGTCCCAGGTCCTGGGAGGAGTGTTTTGTTTCTTTGTGCATTCAGAAGAGAACAGGGAGTTTCTTGTAAGTGAATTTTAGAGATGAATGATGTTTTTGCTGTATTGCCAAACCTTGATCTACTCTGATGACTTTTCGATGGTAAGATTCTTCCAGATGCATTACTGACTGCCCTGTCGTCTTTAAAAGGGGTTTTTAAACTTCATTTACTCCTTTCTTCATGCCTAGTGTCACACTCTACACATCATTCCGTCCTGGGCACTAACAGTGCCGCGCTCTGCCTATGGAGGTGTACCAGCTGCCTGCCCTAGACAGCCTCGCGTTGCTAGCCTTTCAGTTCTTACGTCCACTGTTCATAATTCTGCAGTGTGTTTTTCTATTACTAACTGTCCTCATTTGCAATTTGCTTGCTATCACCTAGGACTACTTTCTTTCATATCCTTTCTGGTAAATTGTCCTCATCAGCTACGGGTCTGGCAAAACCAGACGACTCGGTCTGTTAGGGCTGCGTCTGCAGTGAGTGCTGATCGCTCTTGTTGCTCCATGAATTAATACAGACGTGTTTGCAGACAGTATTTGTCCTAGGAGTTTTGCAGAGCTTTGCCCTGAAGGAATATGTGAACGTGTTGGTTTGCATTTCAAATGCTGTTGCACTCAGAAGGGCATCTCTGAAAGACAGCAGCGGCTGTATCCCACAAGGTGCCGCGTTTCTCAGACCTAAAGATTTGGATTTGCTTTGTAAAGCAAAGTGAATCTGTTAAAAACTACAGGATGAGAGCTGACAATGGAGTGCCCCACAGAACAGACAGTTGCCCGAATGGCTAAAAACAAGCTCTTGTTTAAACACTTTAGACTACCTTTTTCCATTCACAATAACCTAATAAATATGGAGTCAACATATCTCTGTTTAACCCCTCTGTTAAGTGATAAATTTACCTTAGAACTTAGAAGTTAATCTTTGAAAGATTTTGTAACCATTTATTCACGTAGATAGAATTAGTTAAAGGATCTGTAGAAGCCTTTTGAAAATCTGT
>CAUYSK010046530.1:0-35377 GCA_963575035.1 Avahi laniger
ACTGAGAAAATTCTGCTATGGTTGTAATAATCCTATCATCCCAGTCTGAATCTAATGGCTTTGTGTATCTGGATTTTCTCTCTTGCCTTCATTTTTTCTTATCTTGTAAATTCTAAAACAAAAATCTGGCTAGGAGAACACCCCCATCAAATTTTTTCATTTCTCCCAGACACTCCAGGGCATGCTGCAGAAGAAGCCTTTGCATGACTCCCAAAGCCCTCCACAACCTAGCTCCGACCTGTGCTTTGGTCTCCATTTCTTGTCTCTTGTCCCCTATGCTTCATAGCAGCAATCCCAACCATTTTGGTGCCAGGAACAATTTTCATGAAAAACAATTTTTCCACGGTGGGTGGGGAGGTGGCGCTTATGCAGTGATGCCAGTGATGAGAGCAGCTGTAAATAAAGGTGAAGCTTCGCTCACTTGCCGCTCACCTCCTGCTGTGGGTCTTGGTTCCCAAGTTTCTTGTAAGGCGATTTTTCCACTAACAGTGGACAGGAGGTGACAGGGGTGAGTTCAGACAGTGATGTATGGCCCAGTTCCTTACAGGTCAATGACCTATGTACTGGGCCACAGCCAAGGGTTTGAGGACCACAGCTTTATAGTTCTTTATGTATATAATTACTGATAGTTTCTCCAATATGAAATATTCTGTAAAATCTCTCTCTCCACAAATGTTTCCTCTTACTGGGAGGTCTTCTCGTTTGTTTGCTTGTAAAATATCCACCCATCCTTGAAGTTTCTAAATTCATCACCTATTAGGAAAGCTCCCGATTGTCACCTTAGCATCAATCAAGTGAATTCCTTTGCTGCTCTCTATTTTTGCTACTCTCTACCTTGGAAACATCTCCATTTGCACAAGTATCTAATGACATTGAAACCATTTGGTTGTTTATTTCTACGCCTTTTAGACCCAAACTGCGGCATCAACTTTGCATCAGTCTCAAGCCCGATGGGCTACCCTGCAAATTTTGGACTTGTCAGTTGCCACAGTTGATTAAGCCAATTTCTTAAAATCTCTCTTTCACTCTCTTCCTTCTCTCTGTGTCTGTCTTGCTCTCTCTCTCTATATATGCATTTATATATATATATATGTGTATATTGGTTTTATTTCTCTGAAGAACCCAGACTAAGAAAATAGTAAATAGACATTTATTTTAAAAAATGATAGCTTGCTCTTTATCCAAAGCTGCCTTTCTTCTGTCTGTATATAAAGAATAATATGTACATATTACTAAGTTTCAGAACTTATAGAAGCTCTGATGATTATATAGGGTAATTTTTAATTAGAAATTACTTTTGCAAAAAAAGCAATTAACTCCTAAGTATCTTCCACCCCTATCTTCACTAGATAGATCTATATTTTCAATCTAAATTTCAATCCTTCCATTAATTATTATATTGACACTTAGAAGATGTGGTTCTTACTTAAGCTCTGCCACTCAATGACAGGAAGACCTTGGGCAAAAATCACTCAACCTTTTTGATTCTCAGTTTCCTTCTCTGTAACTTATGTGCTCTACTTGACTTGATGTCTCATTCTGCAATGAAAGAGAATAAATTTAAGTGGAAGGAAAGTATGATCTATATTCAGAGACGTAGGTCTTATTGTTACCTGCTACAAATCCTTAGCATTTATTTTACATGGATGCGTATTTTTTTCAAGATGAGGTTTCATTCATTGTCAGCGCATTTCTCAATATTAGAAAATACTGAGTCTAAGGTTCCCTCAGATTGTGAAAGCTAAGACGATGGAACATATGGCACCACCTTATTTTACGAGCCAGGATTCTGGTGTTTGGAGTCCAAAGCGGGTCCTACATATAACGCTGCCTTGCATCAGGCATATTTATTATTTTATATACATGTGTGTATATATATATATATATACATTTTTTAATTGTTGAAGAGTGGGTGTGTTATATGGCCCCTTAGAAATTACCAAGTATAGATATTTTCGAAGCAAACATTGCACTGGATAGACTTGTAAGAAACATGTAAGACTTGCAAGACAGCACATGTAAAAATGACATTATTCAAGGTTACTGCAATAGGAAAGGGATTCCAGAGCTCGGTCTGAGCTCACCTCTGCTAAAATGAAGGATGATAGAGTTTTAAGCGCTGGGATTGGAGAATCATAAGCCATCTGTGTTCATTCATTGTCATTACTCAAAGGAAAAGTAAACTTTCTCAAATCTTCATGACAGAAGGTGGTTTTACAACTTGAAGCAAGATACCTACTGAAATTGGGCTCCTACCCTCCCACAGACCCTGATGGGAGGGACTGTATCTTCCTCCACGGTTACATTTCAAAGGGATGGCTCTGAGGTCCTTGAGAAAGTCCTAAATTATAACTGGCAAGAGACTTTTAAAGTGATCTATATTTCAAAGGAGTGGAAAATGAATTTTCATTTATAAGTTTTCTAAAGCAAATGCTCTAAGGTAAGGAGGACAGAACTTAGAATCCTGTCTGAAGTCCAGTCAAACTGAGGGAAATATTGAGGCCATTTTAGTCAATGTGTAGAACATAGAACATCCTCAATGCATCTTAGCTCTTATAATTTGTATAATCACCATTATTTGCCATTCAAGCTTTTAAATTTGGAGTTTGGCTTTATACACTTTCTCAAAAGGAAAGTGCTTACTATTTAAAAATATTTATCTTTCTTCTACTTCAAAAAAGAAATGCCTGTCTTTTTGTGAGATAGACAATTCATTATAGTTGTCTTCATTCTCACTTAAAAGTAATTTTTTTCCACTGCACTTTCCACTTGAAAGGAATTCAACATAAAGTTTGATACTTTGCCTCACATCAGTCTTACTTGCTCTAATTAAAACAAGATTAGCTGACATTCACAAGTCATTTACAAAATATATGACTTCATTCTGAGAACATATCTAATTATAAAGACATGGGGAATTGAAAAAAGGTTTTGAAATTTACCCTAATATTTTCTTTATACCATTGTTTTCAAAAGTTCATTAATGAATGGTTCTTTTTTTTTTTTTTTTTTTTATACAGAGTCTTGCTATGTTGCCCTGGCTAGAGTGAGTGCCGTGGTGTTAGTCTAACTCACAGCAACCTCAAATTCCTGGGCTCAAGCGATCCTCTATCTCAGCCTCCCGAGTAGCTGGGACTACAGGCATGCACCACCAGGCCCGGCTAATTTTTTCTATATATTTTTAGTTGTCCAGATAATTTCTTTCTATTTTTTTTAGTAGAGACAGGGTCTTGCTCTTGCTCAGGCTGGTCTCGAACTCCTGAGCTCAAACAATTCACCCGCCTCGGCCTCCCAGAGTGCTAGGATTACAGACTTGAGCCACTGCACCCAGCTCAATGCATGGTTCTTAACACATTCTCTGTGAAATGGAATCTAGGTCTATCCTATATTTTGTCTTTTTAACTCAGCAACAGAGATTCCTAGAAAACACATAACAGAATTAAAGTGGAAGCGTCAGAGAGAGGACCAAAACTATGAGCAAGTGGTTTGTGCCAGATGCTTTTACAGATACGATTTTGTTTAATTCACATGACAGTGCAGTGGGGTGAATGCATTATTCTCATTTCACAGTTGAGGAAATTGAGGGTCAGCAATGTTAAACAACTTACCCAAGGTCACTGATCTACTAAATGAACAAAGCAAGAATTAGCTCCTTCTCCCAGTGTGTAGTCTGTGACTCCCACAGTTCATCATTCTCAATAAAGAGGCAAGCACAGAACGGGACTTTCAAAATCTTATTCAATATTAGAATATAAAATTCTACTTGGCATAAAAAAAGTATAATTAAATTACTAATTATGGAACATAAAATTCAAAATGAAAAATTCAAAATAAATACCTTCTCATCGGATGGGCCAGGAATCTCATTGAAGAAAGTAAGCTAATTTTAGTTTGTAGGAATTAGGGGGTATTTACTTTTCCTTAAAGGAAACAGATTGCAAAATATAGAGAGACCCTTCCCTGTACCCTGAAAGTATTTGCCCTTCTATTTTGAAAGAAGTGGTACAATTTTTAGAGACAAATATCAAGATCACCATGAAATAACCAAGTGAAAGATACTATAGTACTGGATTAGTCAGTTGGCAATTTGGGGTCAACTAGGGAGAGTCTAAAGCTTGGAGCAATGGAGAGAGAAGACATTCAACTGTAAGAATTTTTAAGGCCTCAGGCTTCCTTAATATGGAGAAAGAGGGGAGGCAGGGAGAATGCAAGTACCGTGCGGCTCCCTAGAGCACACTAGAGCAAGGAGAAGCTCAGCGGTCCTTCCTTTAAGGTGATGCCCACCATACTTTCACATTATTTTTATCTCCTTAATTATTTAAGTGGTTGCTTTGCAAAGCAGTGTTTGTATAAACTTGGGTAACCCATTACATCTCTGTGAAAAGTTTTCTCTTTTTTTAATTTCAGAATATTACAGGGGCACAAACGTTTTGATTACAAGAACTGCTTTCGTACAGTTTTAGTCAAAGTTATAAATGTGTCCATGACCCAGACAGTGTGCATCGTACTCTTTAGTGAATGTATCCATCCCCTCCTCCCCCATCCAACCTGCTTCAATTCTGTTGACTTTTACTGCCATATGTGCACTAGTGTTGATCAATTAGTCCCACTTTAATAATGAGTGCATGTGGTGCTCGTTTTTCCATCCTTGGGATACTTCACTTAGGAGAATGGTCTCCAGTTCCATCCAGGTTGTTACAAAAGGTATTAATTCACCTTTTATATGGCTAATACTCCATGGCATACATAGACCACATTGTATTAATCCATTCATACATTGATGGACACATGGGCTCTTTCCACATCTTTGCGATTGTGAATTGGGCTGCTATAAATATTTGAGGGCAAATGTCTTTTTTATAAAATGTCTTTTTTCCCCCCATTTAATCCAGCAACCCCACTACTGGGTATTTACTCAAAGGGGGAAAAAAAGTTTTCTCTTTTCTAAAACAAAAATGTTAAACCAGGTAAATCCTAAGTTATGTTCAGCCCACTACCTCATAAAATATCTCTTCAACAAGAGGAAGATTGATGAACAAAAGAGGGTGATGGATCTATTGGCTGGATTCCAAAATCTTGTCATGCAATGGCCATTCTCTCTGAAAAATTATCTTTAACCAATCTGCATCTTGCAATGCTTGGTTCCTTCAGAAAGTGTATTTTCTTTTCTCTTGTGCACACGTGGCTGAATCATTTCCCGCACCTCTATCCCAATGATGTCTGTGTCCCAATACCTAGAGCACGTGAATGTCTTATGTTACATGACAAAAGGGACGTTTTTAGGTGTAATTAGTTTTATAAACATTAAAATAAGATAACCCTGGATTATCTAGGTGCACCCTATCTAATCACAGGAGCCATTAAAAGTACAAAATTTTCTCAGGCTGGTGAAAGAAAAATGATGCAGAAGAAAAAGGCAAGAGAGATGGTGCAGGAGGAGAAGTCAGAGTGATTCCAGCATGCAGTAGGTCTGATGCTGTTACTGGCTTTTAGTTGTAGGGTCCTATGTGCAAGGATCAGAGAGAAAACTGTGGGAGGCGATGGAAAATTGGAAGGGACATATGCACTTTTTAGAAGCAAAGAAGGATCCCCAGTTGACAGCTAGAGAGAAAATGGGGACCTCAGTCCTACAAATGAGAACGGTCTGAATTACCTTGGAAGGAGATTATTCCTCAGAACATCCCATAAGAAAACAGCTCTACTAACACCTTGATTTTAACTGGTGTGCCCCGTATTCAAATTTTAACCTAAAGAGCTGGAGATGATAAGCTTGTGTTGCTTCAGACCAATAAATTTGTGAAGATTTCTTATGGTAACAATAGAAAACTAATATGCCATAGTCGCATGAGTTAGTCGGTATAATAATTCACCAATGAATTCAGGATATTTTAAAATTTTTTTTGAATTTGTTTAAAATCACGCAACTAGGCAATATCTTCTGTTTTTTATCTCCTCTTCTCTATTAAATTGCAACTTCCTTGAAGTTAGAGATCAAGATAGATTTACTATCAGTATTTGCTGTCAGTCAGTCAGTAAAGCTCTTCTGATATCTAGCTCCATCACTCTTGAGTTTTTCAAGACTTGAAAATTGGTTGATTTGAGATCCCAATTTGTATAGATAAAACATGATTGTCATTATGAATATTTTCTCTTCAAAATGAAAATCAAATGACAGAATGTATGTGGAGTACCTGTTAGCGAACGATGGTACTGCCTGGTACACCGTGTTTCTTCGTTACCATGTTGTGTAACACGAACCAGACAGAAACCCTGGCTCCGGAAACTAGCGTGGCTTCACTGCAGACATGGTAAGCTAAACTTTTTAAATGAGCAACCACAATAATTCCTAATGTCAATTAATTTTTTTAAAAAATGATTGTTTAGAACAAGCTGCACTTGCTCTACTTTCATATTCTGACACTAACAAATTATATCTTACATAATTGAAAAGTGATTTTTCACTGAATTGCCCATTAACTGTGCTGTTTTCTTTAGACTGCTCACAAAATAAATAAAGCTGAAGTTTGAGGGAGACTGATGATAAATTCTGTCTTAGGCTTTAGGTGATAGATTCCTATTAGATTTTACTATAAATTCAAGGCTCTAAGTACCTTCTCTTGCATTTTATATGACCTTCGCCTTGTTAATACAGATGGAAAGCAATCAAATTGATATTAACGGATCAACACATAAGTGCATATATAAGAATTACATCTATTAGATATTGGGCAGGGGGGAGGGGGGAGGAGGGAGGAGGGGCGGGTATATGCATACACAAAGAGTGCAATGCGCATCACGCAATAGGATGGACATATTTGAAACCTAGACTGAAGAGGGGGGGTAAGGGCAACACACGTAGCCTGAACATCTGTGCCCCCATATTATGCTGAAATAAAAAAAAAAAGATATCTGTTCCTCAAAATAAAAGGAGAAATATAAAAGAAAAAAATAACTGAGTTAAAAATCAGAACTGAATAACCCTATGAAATAAATGTCTATTTTAGTGAAGATTTTATGGAACAGGAAATCTGAGAGGATATTTATTTCCTGGTATGTAATAAATGCTTAGAATATAAAAAACAAGATGGATGTCCTGAGCAGACTTGGAGCAATAATTGTGTGCATGCATAATTACTAAGCCAAAGAGTAAAAATTTTAACTAAAGCATGAAATTTTAAAGACAAATAATTTTATGCACTATCTCTAATAGTTTCCAAAATTCAATAAACTCAGCAAATGAATTTAATGAAGCAAATATTACTACTCTTCCTCTAAAATAGGTATGTGCTACTCAAGAATAATTTTGTGATTTAATATTTGTTTAGTTCTTGTCTTTTATATTTTTACCCTTTTACTTTCAACTTTTTAATGCATTTATATTTTTTCTCTACTAGTTAGAAAATGATAAATTGGTATCTATTATTTTAGTGGTTACTACAGAAATTTTAACAAATCATGTGTTCACATAATACTTAAAATAAAAAATAAATAATACCTAAATTAATCAACATTATAAATCCCCAGCATTTCAATTTAAGCAGATTAAACATATTTAATGTTTATTGTCCTTATTATAACTGGGATCTATCTTTATTACTTACAAATTAAATATTATTTATTATTATTATTTGTTTTGGAATCTTTTACTTCTTTCCTGAATTATATCCTTTAGGAGTTAGTTCAATGACTTTCTATCAAAATAGTTTCTCAAATTTTTTGATATTTATTTGTTTTTACTCTCATGCAGTATGTAATTTTAGGATGATCCTTTTTTTTATCAGCCCTTTGGTTATATTATTCCTGCATAAACTGGATTATACTGTTGCTTATGAGACCTCTGCTGTCAGTGTAATTATTATTGCTTGTTTTTGTAGTAAGCTCATTGTTATCTCTATTTTTAAAATTGCTTTGACTTTAGTATTTTGCTTTCTTCACTATTAAGCATTTGGGGTGTTTGCTTGTTTACTAATCATGTGGCTTGTGGCTTCTCATAATTTTAGAATCTGAAGATATATATTATCTTTTAATTCTAGAAAATATTATGTCAATATATCTTTAAATGTTTCCCACTCCAATTTTTATGCACTATGTTCTTCTATTATTCTAATTAGATATACGTAGATTCAACTGACTCTATTCCTTGTGTTGTTTATTCCTGCTATCCATCTGCTTTCCCTCTGTTTTCCATTCTGAGTAATTTTCTTAAAGTTACAGCAGTGACTGAATTTTTATATACATACACACATACCCATACATTCACATGTATATTTTCATTTCTTGCAATGTTATTTATTAGTTCAATTTTTTTTACTGTCATTCTAGTCTTTATTGGTGGTCTCTTATTCCTTGGTCATATTTTTTAATACTCTATTTTATGTTATCAAATAACATCAACCCAATAAATTTACATTTTTATTTAATAATTTCCATATCTGCAATATGGGTGGTAGTGATTTTCATTTTTTGTAGATTTTAATTCTATTGTTCATTCATTTAGAGTTCGTAAACTTCAGAGACTTCCTTGCTCGAATGCTTTAACATGAGTTTAGCTAGATTTCTCCAGATTATTCTAGGGTTATTCATGCAAGGCAGATCTTACAGACTCTTTTCTCAAATGCATGTGAGTATCAGTTGGTAGTTTAGAATTCTCATGGTGGAATTTTTTTCTTCGTGTTTTATTAAGAGACAAAAAAGTGAGAGTTTTTTTTTTTTTGGTACATCTTACTGTGGGTGTTATTTTTGGTAGTTCATACCTTTATTCTGGGTATCAAACCTTCCCACATTACTAGTAACCTCAATTGGTTCCTTATTTTGTATGGATTTACACTCTCTAAACACAAAAAAGTAAGCTGATTTATTTGAACTTTGTAACTCAAATAAAGGAAATGGTTGCAGTGTCCACTCTACTTCTGGCACGAGGAATGACTAATTCTCATTTTATTCAAGAATGTGATTTTCATTATATGTGGTATACAAGATACCTCTAGAACGTGACTCACCTGTGAATGACACATCTTTGTTAACTGAAATATTTACAAAGGAGCATATTTGAATTTCTGAAGTTTATCACTGTTACAGCAGATTTGAGGAGGTATGTTCTTTCTGGTCATCTGTCTCAATGGTATTAAATTAAACATGGCAGCTTAACTCTTACTAGCTTACTTACTTCTAGGATTAACATAGCGTGGTAGGGGTCTAAACATTATTGCTTCCTACTGTGGGAAAAAATGTTTTCTACTGTGGGAGACCAAAAGTAAGTTTCAAAACATTTATCTGACATCACTGCAAATGTTTCTTGATGTTCACATTTATTCACCTAACAAGTACTTATTAAGTACATACTCTGTGGTTGCAAATTTCTATGCTCAGGTCCTAGAGCAGTGCTATGAAAGAAATCATAGACTTATCTCTGTGGATCTTACAAATTAGAGGGAGAAGGCATACGATAAACAAATAACTATGTAGTATATTAAGTGGTGATAGATTCTGTCAAGTTTGCTGTAAACTAAAATTTTATTATTACTATTATAACATGATAATTATTGAAATTACTAATTATTATTAGTTATCAATTACAACTATTTGGGAGTCTACAAAATATGTTCTTACTGGATTTATCTCCATTGACGTTTAAGAACATTCATGGCATATTCAAAGTATACTTTCTTGTAAGTAAAATAAGTTTATTCATACTTTCTCCATGAATACTGTGGAGGAAAGTGAATACTAGCCTTCCAATTATTTAATATGCAAGTTTCCTTTATCATATACCACATCACCAATACCTCATATTACAAGAGATGTTTACTATTTGTTTAATAAGGAGGAATTGGAATTATAATGTTGGAATTATTATAAATAGATTAGAAATTACTTTCTGATTCAAATGAGATGTTACTCAAAGCCAATTTAATAATTGTTGATACAGAGTAGCATGTATACAGAGTAGCATGTCAAATAGAAAAATAAATTGGTGATGAAATCATTGTTTAGTTTTATTTTCAGATAAACATTTGAGAAGATTATTACATATCTTCCTTCTAAACATTTATAACCTCTATAAATAAAAATAACAGAAAATCAAATAGTAAAATGGGCAAAAAAGGCAAAAAATGAAAAAAGTTCCCAATAAATTAGTCTCCGCAAATAGCTGACAAATTTATGAAAAGTTTTCTACTTCATTGGATTTCAGGAAAATGCAAATTAAATCCATAAGATACTATAGAATGACTAATTCATGTGTATTGTATACACAACATATAAATAACACTAAGAGCTGGTGAGGATTTGAAGCCACTGAAACGTCAGTCTCTGAGAGTATAAATTGATGCAACCACTTGAAAAACTGTCAGACAGTCTCGCTAAAGCTGAATATATGGAACACATACATATCCAATTACTCAGCAATTTAACTCATAAGATTAACAGAAATTCATATATATGTTCACAAAAAAGATAAGTACAATGTTTGTAGGAGTCTATCCTTAGTCCTGAACTAGAAACACTGCAAATGTCCATCAACTGTAGAATGGATATATAAACGAAAGATCAACAAACATTAATCTCACTCACATCCAGTTGAGTGAAAGAATTTATCCCTGTAAGAATTTACTGGATGAAAATATTGTTTGGTTAAAACTATTATGAAGTTCAAACTCAGAATAAACTAATTTCTGGTGTTAGAGGTCAAGACAGTGTTTACTTGGGGGAGAGGGGCAGTGATAAGGTGGTACAAAGGACCTCTGAGTACAGGTGATGCCCTGTTCCTTGATCTCGATGCCAGTTGTCACACAGTGTTACCTTGTGAAGCATCATTGAAATTAAGCTTCTGATGTGTGCATAAGTCTCTATTTGTGTTATACTTTAATTATCAATAAATTGCTTTCCAGGGCAAATATTAGATGACACCTCTACATAGGAGTGTATCTTGGTGTTTAGAAAAGAAGTATTAGTGGGAACTAGAGAATACTGAAGAGGTTTATTTTCTAGGCAGACAATATCAATCAGCTTTTGCTAAAGTTTTGTTGCACTATTATCAGATCTTCAGATTTTATTTTTCTAGTGGGGATAAAGGCATTTTGATTTTTATGGAATATCTTTTTATTTATTTTAAAATATTATCAAAACACAAGTAAGAATACAAAACTGTGTAGGCCAATATTACATATTCATTGGTCAGATTTTGCATTAGGACCATGAACTTGTAATCTAATTCATAGATTGCTTTTTTATTAATTTCAAAATATTAAGAGGATACAAATGCTTTTGGTTACATGGATCACTTTCGTAATACATGAGTCATGGCTGTAAGTGTGCCCATCACCCAAATAGTGTTCATTATACCAATTAGGTATGTTTTGGCTCCCCTTCCTCTCCCCACCCCCATCTTGATTTCTGCTTAGTTTTATTTTCCTCTGTGCACATGTGTGCTCATTGTTTTTAGTTTCAGTTCAATAGTGAATACATGTGGTTTTTGTTTTACCATTCTTGGGATACTTCACTTAGAATAATGGTCTTCAGTTCCATCCAAATTGTTGCAAAAGGCATCAATTCATCTTTTTATGGCTGAGTAGTACTCCGCAGCATACATATATCACATTTTGTTAATTCACTCATGAATTGATGGGCAATTGGGTTGATTCCACATTTTTGCAATTATGAATCGTGCTGCAATAAACATTTGGGTGCAGGTGTCTTTTTGATAAAATGACTCCTTTTCCTTTGAATAGATTCCCAGCAGGAGGATTGCTGGATTGAATGGTACATCTGCTTTTTGATCTTTGAGGAATCTCCATATGTTTTCCATAAATTATGGTGAATGTTTTAAAATATAATTCATTGCATTTGTTTTTGTTTGTACTTTATAGAACATTGTACTCAGCAACTGTAGAATGCATGTTATTTAAAGGTATTCATTAACACTTACCAAAATCAACCATGTGCTAGGCTATAAAGGCTTAACTTATTTTTTTAGGATAGCTATACACAAAATGTATTTTCTGAATTCAGTGAAGGTAAGATAGTCATTAATGATAAAAATATATCTAGAAAATGGCTGACTGCTTGAACAAAAAGCAATAAACTTCTGAATTGGTAAAGGAAAAATCATAATGTAAATTCGAAAATGTCTTGAACTGAATGATAATGATAATGAAAATATGACATGAAAACTTGTGGATTATACAGTCATACTACTTCCATTTTGAGAACTGACTCAAAAAAACTTTCTCATTAATAAGAAAAAAAAATCTGTGGTTACATCGTTTATAAAAGTAGCAATTTTTACAAATGAATGTAATTACTATAGGAAGTAACAAGAACTAAAATTATTTTTAAAATACATAGATATAGATACAAATACAAACTTCAATTTGTTTCGGGGTAAGTAACCATTTCGATTCTTTATCTCTTATCCATACATTGCCCATGAAATGATCTAATGCTGCCTACTGAAGTGCCTAGTTTATGAAAGAATTCAATGAGTATTTTTTGGATGCTGTAAGACTGGATTATGATTTTCCAAAAATGCCACTAGCTCTCACGGCTTTATATCTTTCATTGTTCAGTGTGTTACCTGACCTTTGGTAGCTGTTCTCTTTTATAATTGAAAAATCATTCTTCCTTCAAAAACCTCACCTCAGATGACATCCCTTGATCTTTCTATGGCATAGTGCATGAAGCTTTGGGGATATAGGGAGCTATAAGAATAAAAACTATCATCATTATTATTATTTACCAAAAACCAACCCACATTTTCACCTAGGAAAATTGGCATTGAAGATGTTAACATTCATGCCCTATCTCCCTTTTATATTGTTAATATAATTATTATCAGATTATTATAATTATTCTTATTTTTTATTTTAGCAGTTATAAGTGAGGAGCTTCAAGTGTACCTAGTGTAATGTGATACACACTATATGTGGTATGTTTAGGTTTTCTCAAATTATTTTCATTCCCATTATTTTCCCCTATTGTGTCGCTGTAGACCAACATGCCCGAGAAATCCAAATAATTTGTCATCAAAATACCAGTTTGTAAAACTAAGTTTTTAGACCTAATCATGCCTAGGATTCAAATTGAATCTGACCCAACTAATATGTTTTAAAACCTATTATAGGGCCAAGCGCGGTGACTCACGCCTGTAATCCCAGCACTCTGGGAAGCCGAGACGGGAGAATCACTTGAGGTCAGGCATTTGAGACCAAACTGAGCAAGAGCAAGACCCCGTCTCTACTAAAAAAACAGAAAGAAATTAGCTGGACAACTAAAAATATATAGAAAAAATTAGCTGTGCGTGGTGGCGCATGCCTGTAGTCACTGCTACTTGGGAGGCTGAGGCAGGAGGATTGCTTGAGCCCAGGAGTTTGAGGTTGCTGTGAGCTAGGCTGATGCAATGGTACTCTAGTCCGGGCAACAGAGGGAGACTCTGTCTCCAAAAAATAAAAAAATGAAAAAAAAGAAACCTATTATAAGACATGCTCGACAATTGTTACCTTATATGATTAACTTCACAAAATAGCCATGGCTAAGGATTATAATTTTTATTTGTAGAAAAATAATCAGATAAAATTAGATTAAATGACTTGCCAAGGTTATAAAGTAGAAATCTAGTTCTAAATCATCTGATGCTAAGTCCTGGAAGTTCAATTTTATCTCCCCTAAAGGAGATCCAATAGGTAAAAATTAAAAAGGAAAAGAATAAAATTTTCCATCTCAAATTTAATTACAAACAATATAAATCTGAATGTCAGATTCTGGTCTAGTTTGTCCAATTTTTCCCTTCCCTGTGGGAACAGCTATGGCATTATTTTGTATGCATGGTACAATCTTCCATGGCAGAATCCTACATGTAGTAATATATGATGGAATGAATACAGAAAGTTCCCCAAACATATGGATAGAGTAAACACATCCATACACCAAGCAGACTAAGTATTCAGTCATATTTCATCAACTGAAAATAAAGCCATATGATTTGTAAGTGTATTCAACACTGTTTATATAAATAGGAATTGTTTCTCAAAAATGTCCTGTCTCTTAGAAAGCACAATATTGCACACTAAAATAACTCAGGACTCAATAATGTATTTCTTAGTACTCATTTCCTAACAATAACCTTCTATCAATTCATTTTTGGATAGCGAACTTAAAAACAATGCAACTGTGAATTCTCAAAAATCTGGTATTGATGTTGCTTCCCTTACGCTTGCTTGCCACGTGAGACTTGGCCACCATCGGGACAGCACATTTGAGAACCGTGTAAATCAGATGACACACTACAGCTATGGACTTGAGGAAAGTACAGGGCCTAAAAGAGAATAATTCCTTGAAATATGTAGCAAAATAACACACCTGTATCATGAAAAAATTGCTAGACACATAAGCAAAAATATTTATTAAATACCTTTCTTTTCAGAGATTGATTGATTTACTAAGACTTATGAAACAAGTTTTTTGTTTTTTGTATTTTTTTTCCCCCAGAACAAAAGTAACTTTAACATGTTTCATTTGCTCTTGGAAACTCCATAAACTTAAAAAGATTGTTGGCAAATTTATTTATCAAACACAAGTCCGATGTTTAATTCCTCTCTTCAGATGAATCCAGGCGCCCTCAATACCTAAGTATGAATAATAAAGCAAAACCTCTCTAAGTCTTTCAAGCCACTGGAGATCTCACTGTTTCTTAGCTCTTCAGTCGTAGAACTGTCACCACAACTAATCTTGCATCAACATTACACCATCCATAGGCTTCTTGACAAATAAAGAACACGGAAGGAAGTCAGGTTTTTTTCATCCCTCTTTCTTTTATTTCTAAGATAGGATAAGAAAATCTGAATCACAACAAACAAAAAACTTCTGAAACATGTGATGCTGAGCTTCACAGGGCTCCAGGTTCAGCTGAGACTATTCATCTACCTAATGGGAAATACCAGTCGCTCTTGAGCTGCACCCTTAGAAACTTCAATGCATATTTATTTATTTACACACATGTCTAGCTAACATCAGCTTCAAATACAGTCTTTTAAAACTTGCTTCGAAAAGCATTTTACTAACCAAACCTTATAACTGACTTGTACCCAGGATAACTAGCCAACTGGTTACACTGCATTGCTCCATTTCTGTGGGAGCATAACTTAAAATTTATAAATTTTAATAAATTTAAAATTACAACCCTAGTTCAGTTCCCCCAATAATATAATAATAGAAAAAAGTCTGAGTAGCTTCTAGATAAGATTAAAGGACAAAGATCAGATTTACCTTCACACCCGATACAACAAAAAATGGATAAAACTTAAGAAACAATAGTTTTCAAGAGATCAGGCAATAAAAGACAGAAAATAAACCGTGAGAAAAGAGCCAGAAACTAAAATATAAAAAGAGACAACATGAATATGATTATAAGTCAAAAGAGGTTCCCAAAATAAGCAGACTTTTGCAATATCTCAAAAAATTGGGTGTCATCTTTCATGACTGATGAGGACATATCAGTGTAGCTCTCCCTGTTAAGGAATGTGAGGTCAGTTACCAGTGTAAAGGAGTTATTGTATCCTCTTTGAAGCAAATCCATTCCTTGAACAGCATGACCTACTTCTGTGACGATATTCTAATCCTGAAACTTTACCTGTCAGAGTGCTTCTCATTCTGACTGCCCTGATGTGATTCACTCTGACGATGATATAGGTCCTACACTTATGCCTTAAGCTTTGTTAATGTCAGGTCCCATTTCAGCTACCGTGAACCCAGTCTACTCCCAGACGGCAACAAAGTCTAACAATTAAGAAACTTATACTTTATTTTATCTCTCAAAGTATTAGATAAACAGCTCTAGATTTTTTAAAGCCTTTATTCCCCGATGTATCCAGACAGGATATTTTATTGTTTCAGACTCTCGATGAAAATTTTATCACCATAGCACAAGATAGAAAAAAAAAAAATTAAAGCATAACGCTTGATCTTTTATATTCTTCTGTTTCTATAATGCTATCTGATTAGAAAAAGTTTATCTTTTCATGAAACAATTTTAATGGATCCCTATTGTCTGGTACTATGAGAGAGGTATAGGTAAATTTTTAATATCAACATAATATATAGGTTAATATATTTACTTAACAAATGTGTATTTGGTACCTCTTATCTGCTCGGAAATGTTCTAAGTGCTACTTCAAAAGTGAATGTGACACACACAATAATCGCAACTATGTGAGGTGATGGATATGTTAATTAGCTTGACTGTGGTAATCATTCCATGATCTGTATGTGTACTAAAATAGCAAAACATTGTATACTTTAAAGATATAAAATTGTCATTTGTCAAGTATTCTTCAATAAAGTTAGGGAAAATGAATATACTATGAGTATCAGTCGGGGTACAAACAGAAAACAGAGATCACACACAGACATTTGAATGGAGGAGATTTTATACACAGAATTTTTAACCACGATAAGAAATTGAAGTAACAAAGTATTGACAAGTAAGAAGTAAAGAGAGTGCTAAACAATGCGGAAATAGAAGCAAGGATCAGTCGCTACATCTGCGGCTGACATAGTGTGCCCCAGGAAGAGCCCTCGCCCCCAACTTCTAAGTCTGGAGGTCACAGTTGGGTGCCACTGTATGACACAGATTTGCTGAGATGCCATGCTGGCAGAAACTGAGTATGTTTTCTAGGGTTCTGGGGATGGTTTCATGGAGGAAGCAGAGTCACTGTCTTACCGGAAGCTACCAAACCATACAGGTCAGGGGAATTTCCCATAGGGTAAATAACTTGTCCTGGCTTGTCAAAGAATGTCCTAATTTTAAAGCAGAATGTACCATATCCCATTGAGCCCCTCATTCCTGAGCAAACAGGATGGTTCGCCGCCTGGGTTTCTGGGGACAGCTTCTGGCCACTGGGTGCTCTTGGCTGCTGTGCACTGCAGGAGCTGAGCGCTGGACAAACTGCACACACTCCAGAAGCCTGGTGCTGGAAATTTGTCTGTACTGCAGGCGATAGGCACTGAGGAGGCTGCAGGTGCGACAGGAGGTGAATGCTGGAGAAGCCACCAGTATTGCAGGAGAAAGGCCTGAAACAAATTACATGTTCTATGGGAACCAGAGCCTGGAGGAGCCATATTCATTTAAGAAGCCTTCCTGTGACTTCACGTGCACCAGAAAGCAAAACCCTTTCGTCCTAGAATGTCTCTGCAGCGCTCTCTGTAAACAAAGCTTAAGATCCGGCCAGTTTGCAAAGAAAGAATACTTAAAGGGTCCAGAGCAGTTGTCACCTGGCAGGTAAAATGGGTGTAATTGCAGCTGGGAGGTGCTATGTCTGTAACTAGAACAGCATATGTGTTTTTCTCTGGTCTAGAATATGTAGACTAGTCTCTGTGGCTCTATATGGTAATTAGCACATTCTCATAACAACATCCTGGAATGTGAGTTTACTTAAAATTTTAAGAACTGAATGCTGAAAACTAAATATGATTCTGTTAAAAACTCTGATATAGGTACGTGGGCTAAAATTATGGCTGACAGTTGCACCTTAACTTCAAGGAGTACTTTCTTAACCTCGGAGAGAAATACCTGAGTAGAAACATTTATTAGCACAATATGATAGATCTATAGTCTGCTTGCCATGGAATAAGGAGAATGGGAATTTTACTTTAATCAGGGATCAAGCACAATCATTATTTTACCAGCAGCCTTTCCTTGACTATCTTAATCTTTTAGTTAATTATTTCAGACTAGGCTGAATTAATCATTTACTCTTTAAGTCGGTTTTATCTTCAGTATTACGGTAGGTTTTGACCACAACCATAAATAAATGTTAAGACCATGCCATAGAATGTAGGTCTCAAAAGAGTATTACATATATTACATTTAACTTTTCTGCTTCAGGGTAAGAGAGAGTAACTTGCAAAGGAACAACGCTCCCATCAAGAACAAGTAGAAAAGCTGGATAAACACAATCCATCAACTGTTGATGGCATCAGAGAGCTGCTGAAGAGAGTGGGTGGAGAGGCCGGGAGGGGCAGAGGAGAAGGAGGAGAGGTTACCGACTCTCTGCAGAGACATTTCTTGGGGGGCGTTTGCTGCTTCCGAGTGCAGGGCTGGAATCCATGCATCTGTGCTTTGCTCCAGGAGAACTGTGTTGCTGGAGGATTACACCAGCAGAGCCATTGTGGTCTCAAGGCACTGGAGAGACAAAAATGGAGAGTTGAGGGGTCTTGAGCATAGCATTCCCACCCCAAGATGGTGGCACTTCACAGTGTAGAAAGGAAAAGAAAAACTACCCAGAAAAACTAAGATTTATCTGTGATGTTGAAAGCTAGGATTGTGGTTACCTGTTTAGGTCAGTGACTAGAAGAGAGGTTGTGGGGGGGGGGCATGTACATTACCAGTAATCTTCTGTCCCTTCATCTGGGTGCTTTTTAACAAGATATATTCACTTTGTGGAAACTCATCAAGCTATGCTTGTTATTTGTTTAACTTTCTGAGTTCTGTTTCAAGTACAGAGACACACATATATGCACAAATATAGATTGCTTAAGCATACACACACATATATTTCTGTTATTATTCTTTCATGAGGATAACAATGTTTTTTCTTCTTTATGTTCAAAATTGCTAAAATAATATGGAATATTTAGAGTCTAAGAAATAAAGGAGCGGGATATTCACTGTGTACCTTGACCTAGTTCAAATTGGCTCGATGTTAATAAAAGTACCAAATTTAAGAAGTCACTGCCATCATCAGCTCAAAGTTGCATATAAGTTCATGTATTAAAATCTGTTACTAAGCAATATGCCAGCTCATAAAAGTGAACATGAGCCAGAGGATTATGATAAAATAAAATGTGTAACAATAAGCCTGTCAGTAGTGAGTATGGCTTCTATGGCTTTGCCAACTGAAACATGAATTTTGAAAGAAGTTGCAGAAGCACAGATATTGTCAAAAGGTTGCATGGAGATATGCCTCAGATCTAAAGCCCTGCAGAACACTTTTTTGCATAATAAAGTTTCATAGTTATTTCTGAAGGAAAAAGGGCCACAGAAATAGAAACTTTGTCATTAGAATATTATGTTTAGATGCCATCAATATTATTACGAGTATCTGTATAGTGCAGCTTTTCAAATGAAAAAACAAAATGTTAGGACAATGGTGGAGATAAAAGTAGTGGTAATTCTACTAATAATATTCTGTGGCATTGAGGTACATAAAATAACAATATAGTTATTTATCTTAATTGCTTCTTGTGGCTATTTTCCTTTCTCATGCCTTATATCATTTTGAAAAAGAATCTCAAAATATTTTACAATGTAAATTACATTTAATGTCCAATATCAATATACTGGACAATATTTTTGTCATAAGTAAAATTTTGACTATCACATTTTTTTAATAAATTTTACCTGGCAGTTATTGAGTCCTTACTGTGTGCTAGGCATTATTTTATGTGCTTTACCTATATCCCTCATTTTATCTGCCTATGTTTTAGCTTCTCATATAATCTTATGTAAACAAACGCATAAACCAAGCCACACAGACCTGAAGATGCTCACTCAGTGTCTGTCAAGCAGCTGGTAGGGGGAGTGATGACATGCTGGTGACACAGGCTGCTTGAGTCCACTCATGCCCAGGATTCACTCTACTTCTTATCAGTAAACCCATTTGGTCTCAAATGACAATAAGGGCCTAAATTCACTTAGATTCAGCAATCTTCACACCTTCTTCATATTTTGACCCAAAATATGTTCAAACGGTTTCAATATTCCAGTTCCAACCTTCACTTGGGGAGGTATTTCTGAGAGTTCAAAAGAGGGAAGATTAGGGGTTATTTGCTTCCTTTTTCTAAATTTCACCCTCTGCTATGGGACTTCATGATGCCATTCATTCATAGCTCTCTCTGCATTTCAAAACAAGACAGCAGTGATCTTTAACAACAGATTTTTTTAAAGAACAAGAACCGTATAAACATAAAGCTACTTCAGAGAAAAAAGACAGATCAAGGAAAGAAAATGGCATTTCCACCTCTACTTTTTGGCCCTAGAGAAGAGCAGACATTATAAGGAATTCGGAAAAGTGATTTTACATACCTGCGTAGTGAACATCTTCAAATGAAAAAAAATTTTTATTTCTAATCTTATAATAGAACATGGAGATTTTGGTTGAGATTTGTCAGGTCAGAATGGTAAGTATTGTGATTCACTGGAAGAAGGTAGAGATGGAAATTGGTATTAGAAGGAATATAGAAGTTCAATTGTCAGTGCAGAATTAAGGATGGGAGAAATTATATTATGGGGGGGATATATTAAAGAAGGTGATAGGCTTTTAGAAATTCAGCAACTAAAAATGACCCAAAACAATTTCATTCCTTGAGCCAATGTAATTGAATCATTCCAGCACTCCTCAACAAGGCTCTGAACAAAGGGCAATTATATACACGTTGCTTTAAAATGGAACTAGGAAGGCAAAAGACATCAGGGATGGGCTAGTGACAGTGCTTACAGACTCTCAGATTCCTTGGGAACAGAGGAACACTGCCTCCGGATCCCAGCAAACCACTAGCTACCAGGAAGCCGGGAAGTTTTAGCAAAAGACGGAGGTTTGCAAGACAAGTAAACAACACACTTTCCTGGGTAGGGCTGAGTTCAGAGGGTTTGCAAAGATCCATGTAGCTCCCTGGCATCCTTAATAGATGCAGGGGTTGGAGAAATGTCTGTCATGTATTACGAACTGCACACAAGTGAGCATGAGTGTTTTTATATGCCTCCTAGATATATGTATATCCCCTAATCTCAGATTACAAAATAAGAAACAGGCAAACTCACCAGTTGGAATCAGGGCATGAAAGCACTGAATGCAATCACTAGCATCAGGGTCCAAACTGTGTCTGACCTGTGGCAATTTAGTAAAATCCAGAGAAACAGAATCCATTATTGACCCATGAAACAGACTTCCAACTAAGAATGAGTAAGCAGGCTCCTTGTAGAGAAAGCAACTAAGCCTGGAAGGCTTTTAACTTATCTCCTTTGGAAGCACTGAAACAATAAAACAATAATGTTCAGCTCACTGCCCAGTAGAGAGAAAGAAGACATTAAATCAGTTTAAACAAAGTTAAAGGAAATTAGAAAATTAATGAGGAAGTAGATTAATGTTATCTGAGTGATCCCTATTCTTACATTAAGAACTTTTATAACTTTATATCTTATAGTCTATTTCCTCGTAACAATTTTGTGAGTTACACGTTATCATCCTCATTTCAGAAGTGAAAAAGGTGAGGCTCCAAGGGATGAAAGAAACTGACCATTTCTTCAAGACCTAATGAGTGGCAGATCCTAGAGTCATACTACATTCTTTTCTCTAATAGGCTATGCATAGACAATAATCAATAGGAAATGAGAAAATACATGTTATAGTTGTTTTTATTTATGTATTAGATAACACTTCAAGAGAAAAAACAGTTGTGGAATGCAAGAAATCACCTCAATTAACGTTCTAGCCTCTGGGGGCTCCCAGAGAGATGAAATGACTGCCACAAGTCTCCGGCTGTCTTGATTCCTCTTAATGACTTCAAACAAAAGTTAAAAATCATATCTAATTTTCTAGTTCTTCCTGATGGAAAGTTTGCTACACTGCAAACTAATTTATTATAGCCAGAATTGAAAGAGAAATTATTTTTGAAAGGAAATTAGTCAGACTGACTTTTGATTATGTGCATATATTGAGCTGATAATTACACTTCTACAAATTTATCTTAAGTACAACTCACATATACGTGTAAAGATGTGTGGGAAAGGGTTTTATTATATTTTTATAAAATAAAAAATTGGAAAAAAATATGTATATTTTCAATTGAGTAATTATATTACATACATTATAGTGTATTTATGCAACGGGATATTATGCATCCATTATAAAGAATGAAAGTGAAATTTCACGTTTTTAACATTGACAGATCATAAAGGTGAATTGTTGAGTGTAAGAGATGTTTCAAAACAATAAATATTCTAATTCCCACTAATGTAGAAATAAAAGATCTGAGTGTATTTAATGCATAAAAGGTGAACTAGATATAAAACTTTCAAATTAGTTTGTGATAAAACCACATTGTATTTCTTAATTTCAAAATTTTTGCAGACAAATCATTTTATAAAATACAATAAAAACGAATAACAGATCACATCTTTGGTTATCCTGAGAAAATCAAATTGTTGTGAAAGTTTCTAAACACTTCTGCAGACAGAAAACCAACCTTTGTGGGCTGGCATAGTCCATCGACTACACTTTGAATACCTTGGGTTAAAATTTACCACAAACTGTGGAAGATCATTTTAGACATGATTGGTAATGAAAAAGGATACATTGAAATAGATTATTAAAAATCTATAAGCTTAACATGGATTTATTTATTAGTCATATATATTTCAAGGAGAAGTGTGCTATGATCTGGTCTGTTCCAACTATTTTTATATATTTATATATATATATATGTATGTGTGTGTCTGTGTGTGTGTATATATATCATTTCTTCATTCATGCAATTATTTTTCATTTATTAATTTTAGAGATATTTATTCACCTCTAAATATAATATATTCATTGTACTAATCATTTTCTTAGGCATCAATTGTGAATGAAGTCTTTTGTTGCAAACTTTTTTTAAGCATATAAATTTAATTCTAAAACAATTAACCTAAACCTCTCCACATTGTATGTGTATCATGTAACATCAAATCAATGAGCAAAGGTACAGTGAATTTAAAAGTGCATTGTAGTATTTCTCTTCAGCTGAAATAATCACTTATTGAAGTGTGTATCATTGGATAATGGCCAAACCTCCTTTTCTTTCAGATGCAGCTGCAAGGAGGCCAGGAGGTCACTTTCCAGCAATCATTGCAATGATTATCACCAAGAGAGTGTATTTTCCTTTTTCTATATATTCAAGACCCATATTTTGTTGGACCCACATAAAATGGTGAATGTTATATCATAGTTGGCTGACATCAGCTATCCTTCCATATACATGCTGCTTTTCAAATGGAAAAGTGGAGTTTAATTGTTTCTCCCTTGAATCTGCACTGGTCCTACAATTTGACCTATAGATTGCAGTAGAAGTGATGCTCTGAAACTTTTGAGGCTATATCATAGGAAGGGCATTTTAAGTTTCACGTCTCATTTATTTATGTATTTATTTATGTATTAATTCATTCACACATTTGTTTGTGCAATAAACAAAAATGAATGTTGGTTATGTTTCATGATCTGGGACACAATATTTAAAGAGTCAGAATTCTTACTCTCAATCAGTCTAGTAAAGCTGGTGTGAACAGACATGTAAATACTTATCACCAAATTAGTGTAATACATGTAAGTTCAGGTTTTTCTGGCACTCTAGAAATGGCTTACTACTAGTCTTCCTCAAAATAATCCTGTGTTTTCTTATTGAATGAAACCCCACTGATATGTTGAACACTTCCTAAATCTATATGTACATATAAGTGAATGGCCCTATGATTCTTATGTATGCTATAAGCTACTTCATGAATATATCCACTAAGATAGTTCATTGTTATTCAAAACAAGATAAATCAATGAAATGTTTCCTCTAGAATCTATATTTTGTTCTGTAGTTTTTATATTTCTGAGGTTTAGAAATATTCACATATTTGCTCAGACTAGAAATCTAAATGTCAACATTTACTCACCACTTTGCCCATTGAGTCAATGACCAAAGCCAGTTAATTTGCTATCCTTAATATCTCTCAGAATTGTCTCAATATCCCATCTTCCAAAATAATCTATATACTTCCATCTTCTCTATTGCTTATTAGAACAACCCTTTAAATGTTATTCTGTCTTAAATCCATTTGGTGCATGACAATCTGTGTTTTTTGGATTTATTTTTTTTTGATCCCAATGATAGAATGTGTTACATCCCTTTCTTGACTAAAATATTTCAATAGTTTCCCATCGTCCCTTGCATAAAGTCTACTCGACAACATAGGATGTAAGATATTATGATCTAGCCTTTCCTAATTATTTCAGACCTGTCTCTCAGCTTGTATTCCTTCACATGTGAAGTTTCAATCAAGTTTAACCTGCTTTTCCCAACAGTTATTATAGTCTCTTATAACTTGGCTTATGCATTTGCTGTTCACTATGTTGGATATTTAATCTCCTATTCATCTTTGACTGATTAAATTTCACTCTTTCTTAATTACTCAGCTTAGATATAACCTACTAGGGAAGGACTCTCTGATCATTGAAGTTTCTTTTCTGTGTTTCTCTATACTGTTTTAGTACAGTGCTTCATACTTACACAACTGGGAAATAAAAATTATTATTATTTTATATTTAGTGGCTAGTGTATGATCATGTTAACAAATATAAAATAAAAATAAAAACCCTAAAAGAATTCTAGAAGAAAGTGCAGTGAAAGTCATTGAAATTGTAAGACAGAAAAATAATTTTAGGACAAATAAGCATGTATCGAAATAAGAGAAACAGATACATTGTATTTTCTCAAACTAAAAAGATTTGCATTTTAAAAGTCACCATTGAAAATGAAAAGGCAAGCTAGAGACTTGGATAAAACATTTGCAAGACATATGTAAAAAGACATATATATTGAATACATAAAGAACTCTTATAACTTAACATGGTGACAAAAAACCCAATTTACAAAATGAGCAAAAAATTTTAATAGATTCTTTATAAAGAAGAAATATGAATGAACAATAGACACATAAAGAACAACATAATTTGTCATCAGGAAAAATCAATTAAGAACACAATGCTGGATCGAATGGTATTTCTATTTTTAGCTCTTTGAGATATCTCAAATTATTTTCCACAGAGGTTGCACTAATTTGCAGTCCCACCAGCAGTATAAGAGTGTTCCTGTCTCTCCACATCCTCACCAGCATTTTTTGTTTTGGGATTTTTTGATAGAGGCCAATCTCACTGGGGTTAGGTGATATCTCATTGTGGTTTTGATTTGCATTTCTCTAATGATTAGAGATGATGAGCATTTTTTTATATGTTTGCTGGACATTATTATGTCTTCTGAAATAAAAAAAAATACTAAAAAAAAATGAAATACCAATTCATTGATTAAAAAAAAAAAAGACCACAATACAATACACATCTTTGAGAATGGCTAATTTTCTTTTTAATTTTGAAAACAAAAACAAAATAAGTGTTCATAAGGATGTGCAGAGTAACTGGAACTCTCATCATTAATTGTGCAAATGTAAAATGATACAACCATTTGGAAAAATTTTTGAAATTTCTTTTAAGACTGAACATATACTTACCTGCATTATGGCTCAGTCATTTCAATCCTGAGAATTTACCTAAGCAAAATGAAAACATATGTACACATAAATATTTGTATACAAGTGTTAATAGGAGCTTTATCATGGTCACCAAAAACTAGAAAAAACCTAAATGTTAAACAAAATGTGGCATATCTTTACATCTTTATATGGGAATACTATACAACAGTGAAAAGATACGAACTACCGATAGATACACCCATGGTTGTATCCCAAAATTAATATATTGAGTGATAGAAGTCAGTCACAAAAGTGTATATCCTGTATAATTCTATTTTTATAAATTTCTAGAAAATGCAAACAAATCTAAAGAGACAAAAGGCAAAACAACTGGGAGAGAAGAAAGAGAGCACTGTCTTAGCTCAAATACCATAGACTCCTGTTTTTCTTACTATTAATATGTTTTTGCAGATTTGCTTGAATAGATATTGCTTCATTGCATACTTTACCTTAGGAGTATTTTCAGAGGCTTTAAATTGTTAGTTGTTATTTTTGGTTTTGCTTTATTAATAATTTTCATCAGTTTCACTGCGGAATGCATATGCAGAGCTCCTGGTGTCTTGCTAGAATTCAATCCTTTGGGAGTGTTTTTAAATTATTTTACCAGTATTAATAGACTTCTTTAACAATAAAAATTCTTAATGAATTGTCAGGGTATTTTCAGGTAATTTTCAGTTCTTTTACTGAGATAGTGATACTGATTTCTTTTTCAGTTTGCAGTATATCCACACTGAAAAAGAAAATGATTTAATTCATTTACTAGAATTTTTGGTGCTATTTTATTCTTTCTTTCTCTCTCTCTTTTTAACTTTCCATTATGAGGTTTACTAATTAGGCTTTGAATTTAATTTTTTAAAATAGAAAGAATAGAACAACAAGTATGCAGTGTTTGCATGCCTTTTTCTTCTGCAAGAATGCTATCATCTGGATTACAATACAATTTTTCTGAATAAAACTTGATTAATCTTCACTATGGCAGACCATCTTCAGCAAGAATGGCTATCACTAATTTGTTATTTTTTCCAATTAATTTGAGCAAGTGATAGTTTTTTCCCTGAGACTTGTAAACACAAAACATTTTATATATACATATTGTATATGCTGCTAACATTGACAGAAATTAAATTGACTATCCATTACTTCTCAATTCTCTTTTGAACCTCAGAAATAAAGTAGGAGTTTAAATCTGTATGTGCACATGTAAACTACCTAAATAGGAAAAGTTATAAATATGGAAAATAAACAACAGTGCCCATTTTTAATTTACTGTTTATGGAATCCAATATGATACCTACAAGCTTAGTGGATGCAGTGGCATGGGACTGTTATTACAAGGCTACTATCCATGTGGAAAATACAATTCAAAATTGATACAGAGATCAGAGGGAGAATGAGGAATCTGCTATCATCAAATTAATGCAGTTTAGAATTTAAAAATGATTAATAGTATTTATTGAGCACATGCTATTTTCCAAACAAGGAAGAAATAAGGGAGTAAGTAGTTTAATAAGATAATTACCTTAATTTTCACATGAATATGTGGCATGAATTTTAATTACTACCTTTTACAGATGATCAAACTGAAGCCATGAAAGATTAACAAATTTGTCTGTATTCATGCAAAGCTGAAGTGTGTGATATGTAGTTCAGAAACTAAGCATAACAGTAAAAATGTTCAAGAGGATGCCTTAACAAAGCTATACACGTTAAGCAATTTGGCAAGCCGCATCTGATGATGATGATGATGATGATGATGATGATGTTGTTGTTGATGAGTGTGTATGTGTGCATATAATATTTAGGTGCATTTGAGTATATCAATATGTGTGGCATACCTGCACAGATATAGATACACTTATAATGCACAAGGTAGGAAGAAGAGACAGAGAACAAATATGGAATGTGCAAATAAAGACTCTAAAAACACTGAAGCAAAGGAAGTTTTCGGTTTTATTTATTAATGAATTGAGTGACAACGAGTTTAGTTTGTTGCAAAAATAATTGAGGTTTTAGACCGTGAATTTTAAATAATTACAACTAGGTTCAAATACGTCTTTATATCAAAATAGGAACCATTACGATCAACCCATTTTTGCCAAAGAGAAATAAGTTTGTTTATTCCTGTAGCATAAAAATCCCTGCTTCAGGATTTGACGAACTCTTGGAAAGCATTTTGTGCATCCTGCTGGTTGTGAAAGCATTTCCTCTGCAAAAAGTTCTGGAGATGCTTGAAGAAATGGTAGCCAGTTGGCAAGAGGTCAGGTGGATATGGCGGATGAGCCAAAACCTCGTAGTCCAATTCATTCAACTTTTAAGCGTTGGCTGTGCGACCTGCAGTGGGGCGTTGTTGTGGAGAAGAATTGGGCCCTTTCTGTTGATCAATGCTGGCTGAAGGCCTTGTAGTTTTTGGTGCTTTTCATCTATTTGCTGAGCATACTACTCAGATGTAATGGTTTCTCCAGGATTCAGAAAGCTGCTGTGGATCAGCCCGGCAGTACACCACCAAACAGAGACCATGATCTTTTTCGGGTGCAAGATTGTCTTTGGGAAGTGCTCTGGAGCTTCTTCTTGGTCCAACCACTGAGCTGGTTGTCATGGGTTGTCATATAAAACCGACTTTTTATCACAGGTCACAATCTGATCAAAAAATGATTCATTGGTGTTACATTCAAGAAGAGAAGATGACATTTCAAAACAACGATTTTTTGATTTTTAGTCAGCTCATGAGGCACCCACTTACTGAGCTTTTTCACCTTTCCAGTTTGCCTCAAATGCCAAATGACTGTAGAATGGTTGACTTTGAGTTCTTCAGCAACTTCTTGTGTGGTTGTAAGAGGATCAGCTTTGATGATTGCCTCAATTCATTGTCAACTTCCGATGGCCGCCACTGCGCTCCTCATCTTCAAGGCTCTCATCTCCTTTGCAAAACTTCTTGAGCTACCACTGCGCTGCACGTTTGTTAGCAGTTCCCGGGCCAAATGTGTTGTTGATGTTGTGAGTTGTCTCCACTACTTTAGGACCCATTTTGAACTCCAATAAAACAATCACTCAAATTCGCTTTCTGTCTAACATCATTTCCATAGTCTAAAATAAGTATAAGGTAAACAGCAGGTAATAAGTCATTAGTAAAGAAAAAAAAAGAAAACATAAAGCAAAAAATGCACATTAAAATGATGTAGAACATAACCACATTTATTTAAGAATGTATTCCAGTATCAAACGGAAAATCTCAACAATGCTAAAACCACAGTTATTTGCACCAACCTAATATTATCTACCTACTGAAAATCAATTAACCATAATAACTCAAATGACACCTGCTTGGAAATCACAAAGTTCCTAAAGTATTTGAAGATGCTGACAAAAGTTGCTTTTGCCAGTTGAGAGCAAACTTTTACAAAAAAGACCAATGAAATTAGTGTAATATTTTATACACTAAAATACTAATAACTTAATTAAACAAATAAAATACATATGTTTCCAATTTAGAGTATATGGTTATTGAGGTACAATGTCAATGACAGTAAAGTAATGTCAGTAAGATAACTGGGATTGCATTTTGTCCTCTAAAATGTTGACATACAACATATTTGAAAAGTCACAACAAGCAAACAAATTTCTTGCCTTTCAAACTAAAGTTAGATGGCAGTCCCTGTTTAGAAGGCCATAGCAGCTGCAGGCTGAGTATTGCTCATCACAGTTGTACAGTTTAGCTACAGTAACAGTGAACGTCTGATACAGTTCTTTAAAACAGTGACAATTTAAGAAAATATCTATTTATAATAAAATGCATTTCCTAAACATGATATTGTGGGTAACAGATTTTTAATAATCTCTAATAATTTACCAATGAATATAAAAATTAGAAAATAATAAATCAATTGTATATCAGAACTAAAATTTAGATTTTAAAAATGTACCTCTATACCCATAGTGTGACTTAATTATATTTTCATAATTCCTTTCACTTTTAATTATTTTAGAAATAAGCTGAATAATATGCAAAGGTACAATACAAACCATTCTAAGGCTAGGGGTGTTGGTTTCACTCTCAGTTCAAAGGCTGCAACCTATACTCTGGGAATGTGATAAAATTATTCTTAAGTTTAAAGTATCTTCTTACATCCTTGTCTAAAATATCTTTTTTGTTTCCTTTGAATATGATTATTGATAAAGGGAGCTAGTTCAGGAAAAACTTTCCTAAATGATTAGTATTTCTTTCAGTCCTTTGGCATCAAGTGCTCTATTACCATTCATCGCAATACCCAACATCCCCCTCAAACCTTAACAAAAAAGTAGAGCCTCATGTATCATAATTAACTCTAATACTTATTATTTATTGTGTTTCAGATACTATATTATGCACTTTATATTATTTTAATATTAACAATAACTTCATCAGTTAAGACATATGATTTTCCCCATTTTCTAGTTGAAGAAACTGATGCTCAGAGAGGGCACACAATGTTTTTCAGAATAACTCATAAGTGACAGCAGATCTGGGATTTGAACTCAAGTTTGATTAAATTCAGAGCTTTGTTTCTTAAATTCTATACTTGACATTTGACCTTTTGGTGGAGAGCTTTACTAAATATCTGATGGGTGTGGAATTGAGGGTTTCATAGTGATCTCTAAATAAAAGATTCGTATTCTACATAAAGGTGACTTCTCTGTTCAGATAGAGAGACATGAAAATATGTTCCCACGTGTATGTCCTGCTGAGAGCTGAGTGAGAGCCCTTTAGATGAGACTAATCAAAGAGCATCATTTGTAGATAGGGAACACTCCCTTTTCTGGAATGTCTATCTCACAGGAGAGAAATAGATCACCCCTTCCTTAAAGCAATGCACAATTTATTAGCAAAAATAACATACGCAAGCTCTTTTCATCAACTTGTATTTGTTCCCGTAAGAGATTTGCCTTTTCCATCTGTGTTAAACGAATGTCGCAAACCATAGGTAGACTGCCAGACACTTTTTGTTAGTTATTGTCAATTCACAGGATTGTCTTTAACTCTCAGGTAATTTCACACTTTTTAAAACTTTCTGTCAGCATTTTTTAAATGTATGCAAATAACAGTGGAGCGATTATTTTGATGTACATTGAAGCACACACAATTCATTTTGTGAAATAAAAAGCCACTGAGACATTGGCATGCTATTTTTTCCCTCTCTTCCTATAATCTTAAAACTATACAAATTGCCATTTGAGGGGAAAATTTGCAGTTATATTATTAAAGCCCTTTTGTTGTCACTTCTCCAATTAGGGAAGAAAAATTTTGATTTATCATTAAGAAGGCAGGCTAATAATATATATGCCAACAGAAGCAGTGTTCAGATTAACTTATATAGCTGTCATTAGTTGTAACAGGAGTTATCTATGGAAATCTACCAGTCTTATATGAAGCCTTTCTGGAAGGAATCCAGAATTTTGAAAACCTATAATATGAGAATTGTAAATTGTCAAAAGGGTAATCACAAAAGGTTTAATTTTTAAATACATTTTTAAAACATATGCATATAATACTGTGAGGCAGAAGAAAAACGAAGTGTTCTTGAAGGTAGCTTTTTAATATATTAGTATGTAATACATTCTAAATGTTTTCACTAAAAGTGATTAGAAAATTCTTATAATAAGTATTTTTAACCATTTTTATGTCAATTGAAGGATCTGGGCACTTTCTGAGATCCCAACAAACATGATACCATCTCTTCATTCAAGGATGCAAAATCAAAGAGCTCTATGAATAACTTACTGAGTTTAATATGACATTTAAGATACATAAAGTTAATTATATTTAAAATCTAGTTAATAACTAGAAAAAGAAATAATCATGAATTGGTGCGGGAAAACAAAACAGAAATGAGAAATATTGTTTGTCATGGCCAGATAGTAAGTTAGCAGTCATTTAAAAAATAAGGCAAAGTGAGATAAAACCAAAACCAAAAAAACTGAAGCTTTGGGACTGTATTTCCTTTCTCTGAAATACAGGGGAAGGAAATGAAATACTGGGGAAGGAGTCCATGCATGGTTAGAAATACTTTAGCCTATAGCTCACATTTTGTCAGCATATAGTTTTTCCAATTTAGCAATGCCAAATACAATGTGTTGATTTAGATTATTGAATGTTTTTTCTCGCCAAAAATAACCTTATTACTATTATCAGTGTTGCAGATGTAATCTGAAGATTTTAAACTAAAATGTAACTTGTTTACATTTATCATTCTTTTTCCATTGTCTCTCACCCAATGAAACAGTGCACCTATCGCCCCAGGGGAAGAGATGATCCAGTCTGATAAAAAATATTTCTCAGTGTGAGATCCAATGCATAGTTTTAAACCCTTGGCAGTATTGCTTTGGATATGCTATTTTTATTTGGTGCATTTATAATAATTTTACTGTGGTAAGAACACTTAGCACGACAATCTACCCTCTTAATAATCCTCCTAATAGATTTTTAAATATACACTACAGTATTGTTATTGTTATTTTAAATATACACAACAGTATTGTTATTGTGAATGTTGCCAGGTCCTATGCAAGAAAGAAAAATAAAATTCTGCTTGAGTGATCTTACATTGCATTTAAATGACCTGGCCAATAATTGATATATGTTTTATAAGTTATATGCCATTAATTTGCCTACTACTCATTTCCAAATTTAACATATGGCCCCATCCAACCCACAAGTGTTCCAGGAGGTGAAATTGTGTCATGTCTCCAGAAAATAGAGAGAGCTGGAAATATTCAGAAAATGGCCTTCCACCATTTGGGCTCATTTGTTTTTACTAAATAAAAATAGACTGCCTGTCATTCCACAAGTGTGAAAACTCAAAATGCCTAGCCAACCACAGTATCAAACACAAAGTCCCATGTCTCTGTAAGCATTTTCCTCAAGTAGCAACTAGGGGATTTGCCCTTTTTGGTGTCAGAGTGGTTGTCTCAGTATTTTCATCCTTACAGAATATTGGCACTTTAAAGATTATTTTAAGCCTTAAATAGTCATAAACTCACAAACCTTCCATTTACTTTTTCTTGAGAATGGTTCATATTTTTCCACATTTGTTTTATAATGTTGGAAATTTTTGGATTCTATCCAGTTGATTATGAATGTTTTCTTATGAATTCAGATTATGCTATATTCCTCTGAAGGGTATTGACATTTTTGTTTGTTTGTTGGATTTAGTATGTGATTAACTTGAATTGACTCAACTGTAAACTCTATCTTTCAGGGAGTGTTCAAATTTCAGTGCATGTCTTGGAATCTGCAGCACACATGTATGGTTCAGGGATCCACCAGGGATGTTGGCAGAGTATGTACATACACAGAATTTGGTTCTCCCCTCTCTGGCTTTATCCTTTACAGATTCCCTCTCAGTTTTGGGTGGCTGTGGTTGCCTGAAACTCTGTTCCGTGTCTTCACATCGGAAAGATGGGGTGTTTTTGTTCAAACTCTAGCCTCTCTATGTGGTGCTGAATTTGGCCTGTTCTCAGGGTAAAGCCTTTAATTCTGGAAACTCACCCAGTGCCTTTCACTTCTAACAAATGTTTATTTCTTTCCAGATTCTACTTGCTTTCTATATTCTTTCCCCAGAGCTTATGATACTTATCTCCAGGAGGGACGATTCAATAGGAGCTTTGCCATATTGGAAGGAGACGTTTCAAAACTAACTTTTCAGACAAATAGTAATATATGTTTTCTAATCCATGGGTAAAAAGATTAATTGTTAAAATTTATAGTTTCAAAAGTTCCTCCCTGAGAAAAAAAATAGGTATCATCTACTTGATGTGTATCCAGTAACTTTAGACCTATTAAAGAGAATATTACTACTTGTCTTTAGGTAAGATAAGGAAAGGTAACATTGTTAAGAAACACAGGTGGTAGAGATACTTCAAAGAACTAAAAGTAGAGCTACCATTCAATCCAACAATCCCACTACTAGGCATCTACCCAAAGGAAAAAAAGACATTCTGTAAAAAAGACATCTGCACCCAAATGTTTAGAGCAGCACAATTCACAATTGAAAAGATGTGTAAACAACCCAAGTGTCTATCAATACATGAGTGGATTAACACAATGTGGTATATGTATACCATGCATGGAGTTCTACTCAGCCATAAAATAATGATTACTACCTATTGTATTATTCTGGATGGGGCTGGAGCCCATTCTTCTACGTGAGGTGTCACAAGAATGGAAAAAACAAATGCCACATGTACTCGCTATTAAATCAGTACTAATTGATCAACACCAGTGTGCACATATGGGAAATAACATTCACAGGGTGTTAGGCAGATGGGAGGGGGGAGGAAGAGATGAGTAAATCCACACGTAACAGATGCAGTGCACGCTGTCTAGGGTATGGGCATGCTTGTTGAGTGGTGCAAAGACAATTTATGTAACCAAAGTGTTTGTTCCCTCATAATACTCTGAAATTAAAGAAACAAAAAAAGAAAGAAACACAGGTGGTATTGCTCATTGTGGTAAATAATTGTAAAAAACTGCTCTTAAAAGCTATCAGAAGCTGACTTCCAAAATACTACCAACATAATTTGTTAAGACAAAGTTGAGTGTATTGCAGACCTAGGTTGAGGAGAACATTACTACCTCACAAAGCTTTGGCAGTATATTAGGTGGGGAAATTGGAAGTTTGGTTTAAGGTGGGTTGTTCAGTGTAAGGGCAAAATTATGACTGGATTCAAATTATGACACAATAGTCCAGGATTGTTGGAAACACTAAGGTGAGAGTGTTGAGACAAGGGATTCAGTGTATCTTATAGCACAGCAAACTACTGATGTTTTCCATTATTTTTTTTTATTTCAGAGTATTATGAGGGTAAAAACATTACAGTTACATTTTATGTCTTTGCTTCATCCAAGCAAAGGTTAGAGGCATGCCCTTCCGCCCTACAATGCTCTCCGTGTGCTTTAGTTGCATTAAAAATTTAATGGGTCTTTTGGTAAGTTCCTACAATGAACAGTCAAACCATTTGTCGAGGCAGGAGACTTCTAGAACAATAAAGCAATACCAAAGAAAACAGAGAAACAGAGAAGTCAAGTAAGTGTAGCCAGGAAGGTGAGGTTTCAGTTCTCAGTGTCCAGGCTGAATGTGGGCATTGATGGTTTGGCTGTCATAATAATGACATCATTTACCTCCAGTAGCACAAGAAGCACCATTACTGCTTTCAGAACTGCTACCCATGAGCCAAAGTAATAGGAAGAGATAACATAATGGAATCAAAATTCAAAAACAGAATCAGAGTTTGTTTTTCCTCCCGCAGCCTTAATAACCAATATAGCCACATACCCACCTTTCCTCATGTCAGACAGAAGCTTCTTCCCCTTTCCCTCAACAGATGTTGTGGGTATTTGGGTAACATATCCTTGTAAAATAAACATAGACTTTGAGTCCAATATGGAATTATACCAGGTACTGTACTTATTCAAATATTGGAAATAAACCATGCCTAAAGAAGGAATTGCTTGTGTATAATTGTGTTTTCTTCTTCTAAGGTAATGTAGCATCATACTCTTTTAGTTGGTGTTGCCACTCAGTCTGTGACTTTTTAGTTGTTTTTTCTCTGTTTGCTGTATGAATCTATCTGTTTCCAAGCAGTCATTTTCAAAAGTGGAGGTGTATTGGGGGAGATTTTATCTAAGGATAATGTGCATGATAAGTAGCATAGATAGCAATTTTTTTTTCTCATCTGTGTTAATCTCTCTTATTATACGGGAGGCATTAGTTTTCATTTACCAGAATAGTCCTAATTTTTGTCCATTTGCCAAATAGTAATTGTTAATACTGCCTTCTTTTTTCTAATCCTATAGCTCTCAGTTGGGGGATACTTTGTAGAGTCATTGTAACTATGACTATCTTACCAACATGACTCTTTTTCAGTTCACTATGTGGTGTTAGCATAGGTTTCCAAGAAATTAAGACAAATGTTAATTTTAATGACACCACATAATAAGACACCCAAATTATTTCTCTTCACCAAACAAATTAAAAAGTTATGTTCTCCAATTCTCTTTACTCTTAATATGACTTCTTTGCA